>JAQIXS010001037.1:0-34727 GCA_034700785.1 Rossiulus vilnensis | reverse complement strand
CGAGGGGTTGTGACATCATTATGGGTGGGGTGTAGTAAAATTTGTGACAAAGGGGTAGGGGGTGTTTAAAAAGAGGTAAAACAGTGTGACATCAGTTATGGACGGCGTCTAATTACTGTATAAGCTGAGTAGCCATCATAGGAAACCACAGGCTCCATGCAGTAAAACCAATTTAGGTAGGAGGTGAAGTTTTGGCATTTCTGAGGAAAAAACGTTTTCCTAATGCTAATTTCATCAATCCACTTAAAAGACGCGATGCATAAAATACAGTCTGAGGTAAAAGGGGGTTAGGTTACTCAGATTGGACGATAGAGGTACACGTAGTTGGGTGGTAGGATTCAACAGATTTAAATGTCCACATATTTACTCGTCTTATTGTCTTATTAAGTATAAGACGCTGCTCCAGCCTCCTGGATGCTTTAAAACATGTCAATAACTAACACTAACATTAAATTTTACGTTAATATGGACGTATCCTGTTCCATAACGTGATGGTATTAAACTTGGTACTCGATTGTCAGCAAGGATATGCCACGTGATGAGGGTAAGGGGGAGGAATTGTAATCCATCAACCTAATTTATTCGATAGATTCTACCACATTATTGAAAATGTAGCTAAAGGCTATCCTTTGGAGGAGAATTCCATCGTAATGGATCCGATTTGGTTCGGAGTTCCCTAAGTGGATTGGGTCCATTGGGTCCATTTTACCACCTTGATGGTTTGTGGTTTTGTTTTGTTGGCTTGGTAAGAGATGGAAGGAATATAATGTCTATGGGGACAATATCCATCCATGGATTAAAATTAAGATTGTGGGGGATTGGTATTTGAAGCATGTAAATTTAGTCAAGTTTTTATTTTCATCAAACCTATGGTACCTAAAGGCCGTTTCACACTGGGGTTGTTTATCACTCAAGTGCCGGTTTATCAGCAGGCCGCCTGAACGATTTAGGGCAGTTCGAAAGATTATATAGGCTACGTGTGCATATTCATGAATGATTTTTAGATCAATCAACATCGTTAATTGTTATCACGTGATTGTTGAGTATTTTGATTTGCCCTAAATTTTCAGGTGGCTTGCTCAAGTGTGAAGCGGCCTTAATTCTGAATTTCGTTGGTGGATTTTGTCTTTTAAAGTATCCCAATTTGGTTTCTCTATTCCAACAATTTTTTTAAATAAATTTGTACATTAAACTATAGGTTTTGATATCCATTGCCCAGTGTAAAACTGGACGATGGAGCTATGTATACAGTATGTAATTCTTATCACGGTCCTATAGCACGTTATTAGGACAACCACTAACCAACTAATTTGAAATTCTAAAGTCAGGCTGTTTCACGAAACCCGGATCAGGCTCAGTGATTAATTTCTTTAATATTTTTTTCCTGTCATTTCCGATCTCCCGCTTTGATTAAAACTGCAATGTAATCAAACACTTGTTTATTTCACTCTCGTTTACGTGAGCATTTTAATTTTATTTACTCCTTTTGAAAATAATGCGAATGTAGTCGACGATTTCGGTGTTAATTTTAATGATTGCATTTGCCATCAGCGTCAATAATTAATGAATGCGATTTCATTTCCTCATTTGGGTATGTTAAAAAGGCCACCTCTGTCGTCTCGCTGGTTTGATTGATGTTCTCCTGGCACTTGACCTCTGCAATTAATAATGTCGCAATTAGCTGGAAGCTAATGCAAATTAGTCTGTTAGAATGCCAGCGCGTACTAAAATGCAAATTTTTGGCATATCATTAACGGTTGCGAAAATCGTTAAACCAAATTAACTCTGCCTCAAGGCGCTAAACCAGCGCACATGGCCCAGATAATGAGAGCGATTAATTATTTTGTATTACTAGTTTGTAACATTGATAGCCTTACCTCTTTAATAGCGCTATTAGTTCTTCTTCCTCGGCATCCAAATTTCGAGAGGTTTTCTGGCGGCCGTTTTTGTCTGAAATATTTTCAAACGTCAAATTAAAATTTGCTATAAAATTTACAAGTTCACATACGCTGTGCATATATCGTCGTTGAGTAGAACTGGTGCAAGTGATGCTATGCTGTGGTAAGTTGCATTTTTCTGAATTGATTTAAAAAAAATAACTTGAGTTTTTATTAATTTCCTAATAAATTTAGTGTAAGGAAAATTTAGAATTTCTTCAATTTTTATTTTTTTAATTCTCAAAAAATAACATCAGATGGTAATTTTAGAAAAAATGGTTTGGAAATAAGGTTTCTAAAGTTAACTAAACTTCACAACTGCCAAGATTGCCAGTTACAAGTATAACGCAAGCAATAAACGACCAACAAAATTGTCAATATCATCTAATAATAATCGTGTAAATGGAAAAAAACTGATGTAATGGAGCATGCAGAATTCTGACGAAAATCATGTAAGCATACGAATTCTCAGGGTTCCCACTGAATTGGACAATCTGAAATTGTCAGGGAAGTAAAATCAACCTGTAAATTTCTATTTTTCAAGCAAAAGTAAGGAACATTTTCATTAGCTAAAATGCCAGCCTTAAAGTGCAATAATCGCAAATGATTGTTTATGATATTGCTTAAAAGAGGGCGCATCTAGTCACGCTTAAGCAATAGGGAGTTCCACTAATAACATTTTCATGCTTTAAAATAATCAGTAATTGGTAAATTTTGTTCCCATTTTATTCTATGCTTGTTTTTGATTAAATCAGGGAAATAATTCGTAAAAGTTGGAAAACACTATCAAACGTTAGGGAAGTTGATAATTATCTTAAAGTACAGTGCATGAATGCATTCTGCTAGTATTACAACTTTCTTATTGTCAGAAATCTTTGATGTATCATCTTTAAAAAACAATCGCAATCTAATCGTTTTATATTGAAGCAGTTTATATAAAAAATTTGACATCTATTCAAATGACGCCATTTGGTAATGGGTGTTACCTGCCAACTCATTGTTAAGATCAACCTATGATAACTTAAGTTTTAGTTACTCGTGCCTAGTTTTGAGCAAGGTACTAACCTACGCATCCATTGTTAGTTAATGTTCCATCTCTTCTGGCCTGTTCCATTTTGTCAGCAAATCCAGGAGGGGCGTTCAAGGGCTCATTTCTTGGAAAGGGCAGTCCTGCGTCTTCCGGTGACGTGTCTGAAGTGCTGTCAAAATTATCGTGATCATATTTAGACGCAATTTGCATGCTAATTAACGTTTGTAAAAAAAAAGCAGTGTTCAACTTATGGCCATTCGGGAAAATTTGACTCGCTATATGAGAAGGCTCATCAACCTAATTTGACGAGACTTCTCTTAATTACAAACTGTCAAATTAACATTGTTTCATTATCCGATTCGCCAGTAAGGGCACATCGGATTTTGGACTAAATACAACCAACTGCGATAAAAATTAGTGATGGGCAATGGATTTGTTTGAAGCACTGTACATTTTCTGTACAATTGGTGTGAATTAAAGGCATTGCAATTTTAGGTTATTCCTAAGATTTTGTCAAATTAAGCACATTTTAAAATACTTTCAATTGTTCACAACACGAGCTATTCCGATTTTGAATGAAATAATTTATATTTTTGAATATTATGCTTATTTTCATGAAAACGCCTTGATCACGTTTTTGTGACCACTGTTAGCGGTTTTTTGGCCTACTGAAGATTGTGCATTACATTTAATAAAATTAAAAGTGCGTTAATGCGATTTGAAAATCAGCTTAGTTATTATAATCCGTTTTCATGGTGTTATTAAAAATAGGCCTGAGCAGCTACTTTCAGAAAATGACTTTGGCTAGCCACTCCTTTCCTTCGTAATTTTCCGTCTGAAACATGGCTAACGATGGAGATATTATCGGTAATCAAAGATCGTTGGCACTAATATCACGTTCCTGTTATTATTTGTCAGAAATGCGCAGTTATGCGCCTACCAGAGAGCCCTGTTTCTTAGCAACGGAAATTTGGGATGTTTTCCTAAAGTAGGAATTATTGCTGTGGCACGGAAAATAATCCTCGGCATCATAGCGATGTTCACCCATCCTAATATGCTACCAATGATATTTTCTCTTTTAATTATATGTGGCTAGCAAAAAAATTGCCTTCTTAGCCAGTATGCGAACGGCATCTTGAGAAATCCCATTTTAATGCTTCATATATCCAGCGTAAGCTAATTCGCATTTTGAGCAATCCTATTATCTTTATGGATCAGTTAATGCCGTTGACGAATCAATTTGTCTCGGTAGGCTTACTGCATTCGCACACGGCGCATTATTTCCATGTTTCTCGGTAATTAAAACTTGGGTTTTTCTTTTTTTTCTCGTTCGTTTTGCCATTGGATTTGCCACGCTATCCGAAGATAAGACTTTTCAATAAATTTGGCACTGATTTCCATAGTTTTTTTAAAGTTTTGCCACGACTTTAATCCGTATTCATCCCATTGGATTTAAATTCGTTTTGACATTTTTAAATCGAGCGAAAATTTAGAAAACGAAAGCTTCTAGTTCACTGAAGAGTAAGCAAATCTAAAAGCAACTTGTTCTTCGTTGTAAATTAGATATATATATATATATGCTTCATATATCCATATATATATATGCATCAAATGGACTTAAGAAAGCTTATAAATTTGCTGTTAATCTATGCTGCCACGTTTTTGATCGTTGTTGACAGCATGAGAATTAATACTAAAACCTTTTGTTCACTGAACAGCAACTACGGGATCTAATTTTGTTTTTAATTAGTGGATTAACAAAGAATTAAACAAGTTTACAACATCTCTGGTTAGCATACTTATAAGTATAGTATTTCATTGTCACGTAATGTTTTCTTTATTTTTTTTGAATAATCATCCCTTCTCAAGCAGGCTTAATTTATTGGCAATGTTCAGTTACAGTACCTGTTAAAAAAGACGCAATGTCTAAATTACTTGGTTATTTCGTTTATGCTAAGATACCGAATTATATTGGGTTGAAAATAAATATGACGCCACATGATAGACGTACAAGCTTCAATTTTGTGTTTTTTCATGCTAAAAACCACATGATCCTACCTTAGATTCAGTGACGCTTAAACTATTGGATATTTTTACTCTCAAAATTATTAAATGCCATTGACATTTCCTGAACATGTAAATGTATTGCTATTAAATTAATTTGGACGTTTCCAGACTGTAGTTTTATGGTGGGATTACGAAAAACGATAAAAAGGTGATACATGTAGGTCTTCGGCAATTATAGTGAAATAGTGATGCCATGGCGTACCTTTGTTGCCTTAAAGTAGTTGTCCTGGAGTACCTTTTCCTCGTAAACCTTTCTACGTCTTCCTGATTTAATGTGCATTTTTCTCTGTCTGGCGAAGAGTCATTGGATGAGCTGGAATCGGGTCGATTGTACAACAGATCTGGAACTACGGGATAAAATAGCATTAATTCCATGGATTAATGCTATCAGTAGTTCATCAACATCCCTTATTTTCGGAAGTGGTAAAATATATCTTATGTTAGAAGTTTAGAAGGGGGATACGATACAGGTGGGGGGGGGGAGGTTAAATACGAATGTATTTAGGCCTTCCGACAAACCACGTTAGATAATTAACAATTTAACAGTGTACGGTTAAATAACCATATTGTGTTGGTGGACAGGCTTTGGCCATGAAATTTTACTTTATTATCTGAGAGAAAATATTCTTTTCCCAGTTTTTAGAAATATCTAGTGACGAGATGGTGCCAAAATATTTAATTTCCTGATTTTAATTAGAAAGTGGTTTTCTTTGATTTTTCCCAAAAACTATCAAGAGCTTTGAATCATCCTCACACATGTACATATCAGGGCTTCCCATACCTGGAAAACTTGCAAAAGCCAGGGTAACGTAAGTCTTACATATGATTTTACATCTCTTAAGGTGACAGTTGTATAAGAAGTCGTATAAAATTAATGGAATAATATTTATGGAAGTCATGGAATTTATGATACCAAATTTGGTAGATGCATTGCAAGTTACAGATATTAACTTTAAAGTCAAGACACACTCAGTAGTTCTGAAAACGTGTGCGTTTTTAGGGGTCAGGGAAATTTGTTTAAACAACTTAAAAAGGCAGGGAATTTGAAAGTGTAATATCTGAGGGAATCGTGTGCATTTACGCTTAGTTTCCAAGAGTGATTTTTTATTTATTTCGCTGAATGAAACGAAATATGATCTGTATTTCTTCGCTGAAGCACATCTATATATTTATGCAGATAGCATTTTACGACACATTTTCAACGAAAAATGTCACTTATCGAGGGTCCCTGGAGGGAGTCTATCTAGGATTGCCCATAGCTGATTTTTTTCTCATTGCTTTCCAACACCAGGAAACCTACCTCTGTGAAAGGGTTTCGTTTTGGGGGCGTGCGGATGCCTGAGCCCCTCTCCGTTTTTGGAGGAGACCACGATGTTTTCGCCCTTGATATTATCCGAATCTGATAAACTGCCGCTGCCTTCCGCAGGTGGTGCGCTGGGAATTAATGATGTCTGGCAAAATGGATGAATTTGGGGAATTTCTTTTCGATCCATTGAATCAGGGAACCAGGACATCTGTCCACTGGAATCGTCAAAGGATGGTTGTGAAGGCGTGCAACTACCTACAATAACCACAATCCATGGGAAAAATGTCAATATTTCCAGTGTTAAGCTTTATTTTTTATTGCGATTCCTCAACCTCACATCGTCTTGGGTCATTTATAACTACCTTGAGTCCTTTTATGCACCAGGGCACTTTCTTGTTGTACACTGCTCGGTTGCTCCTTCTTAGAATGAATCAACTTTACTGTTTGCAACTGAAAGAACACAAACAGCACACATTGTTGGCATTTTGGGGCTTCTTGCATTGTTCTGAGAGCTATCATGGATGGCTTATACATGTAGGTGAGGGACATGGGGATATCACTCCTGAAATGCGGTCAGGGGACAAATTTTTTCAAAATTTATTTGCGGATTGATTTGGAGCTACGTAGGTCTCGAGACACTGTCCAAATAACTGCCTTTGGGGTTTAGGTCATCTTACTGTAGGAGATAGATCTTTCATTTCAAATCAACTCACAAGGAACACTACCCAAAGATCACACGCCGATTTCCATGAAACTGATATAATTGCAAAAACGTTTTAAATGATAAACATGGACACCTACATTATCTGCAATCGTTAAGGTTAACAAGAGTTATTTTTAAAGGTACCCTTGACTTTTATTGTTAGTATGCAGGCGCCCACACGCATGCTTGCCTGCAAGGCAGCCGTGCATTCCTATTTGGCTAAACGCACTTTATTTGGTTGCAGCTTATACAGTGAAAACGCCGACTTCACATTTCAGATTAGCCGGATTAAAAATGCCGAATGTATTGTTAGAGCGTAATGTAGATCGAAGTGAATCGAAGTGAAAATTAATACAGAAAGAAAAACATCAATTTAAATTTTTTATTCATAAATTAATAATAAAAGAGCATCAAAATGTCGTCAATTAAAACTAGAATTTCGATTTATAAAAAATAAAACTAATGTTTGTTTAAAAAAATTTTGAGTCTGATTCTGGCCTATTTCCTTTCAATAATTGTTAGAAATATTACTGAAGGAAGGGCGTAGAGTCAATAGTATGCTAACAACATTAACAAGTGACTTAAAAATCATCTTGATGATATTAAATCTTTACGTTAAATCTGTAAATTATTTTAATATATTAAATCTTCACGTTAGATCTAAAAATTAACTTAATTTTGACTTCAATTGTTATTCTTCGTCTTGTTTGAATTTGTGATTAAATTTTTATAATGCAGAGAATTTTTGGTTAGGCGTATGATACATTTTCTTTAATTTCTGAAAAATTACTTAGCGAAACAAATTGAGAGAAATAATGGCGCTGGGTTCATTATTGTAACCCCTGCATTCTCAGTGAATTTCGTCGAAACGTGTGGCGACCTCTAATGACGTAACCTATTTTTAAGAGACATAAAGGTCGACGAGAAGTCACTGAAAACGAGTAAATTTTCTTTCCATTGTCTAGAGACACAGGCCTCGCAATTGGCTCTCTCATTACTTTTTGAAATTAAGGAGCCTTGGGTTCAAGAAGTGCCATAATGCGAGCTTACGAAATATTGCTCAATCAATATTTTTAGCGTTTTCATCTCGAGGGTCTTTTCAAAGTGCGCTTTTGGTACTGTGGATTTGGTATTTAAAAAATAAGAAAACAGAAATCGATGATGTACAGACGAGGGTAGTCTCTTCTATAGACGTTTTCCATTACGCAGATGTTTCAAACTACGCTTAAAAGGATTTTTACCGATAGACTTTATTTTACTTTTGTTTTCGAATAACACCTACACTGCCGACTACGATATAATATTTAACCCATGAAATGAATGAGCTTTACTATATTCGTGCGCATAACCATTAAGGCTCTCCTGAAGTCAATGTATGCAACACTGAAAAAAATTCAATAATAAAGCTCTTCCTTTACGCACGAATATAGGGTAAGAAAAGTGTGCGTGTGGGCTTCTGTTAAATTATATTTTTCTCTTAAGTAAACAAAATTTGTAAGCACTTCAGTATCAAACGTAAATGAGTGCATTCAATTTTGAATGTGTAGTAAAACATTTAACATGACTTACATAGTAGATTCCATACCAATGTATAATAAAGGGTGTTCAAAATTGATCGCACATTAATTTACCGCACATTTTTTCCATTTCTTTCCATTTGGTTGTTTTTATATGCAGTATGATTGGAATTTTTCAATGCTAAAACAATCAACATGGAATGTGCGTGTTCATTTCTATGGATTCATTTGAATTAAAATAAATGATAGAAGGGCTTGGTAACTGCTTAAAAATCAAAGCTTTATCACTTTCAACATGTGCTCCATTATTGGATTAACTTCTTATACTGCTTATACTGATAATTTTGCGATAAACCTTAAATTTGACTAGAGACCATTCAAACAAATTCAAGGTTGTGGTACATATTTAGAACGCAGGCTTAAATGTTATTTAAATATTTTTACGAATAGTAAACTTTATTAAGAAGTCGGATTTAGGTAATTTCTCAAAGTCATTTAATTTATATAAATATGCGTATAGTAACTGCCTTGGAAAAGTAATGTGATATGAAAGCATTTTAAAACAAGATATGATTTGAAAAATTGCATGTGAAGTTTTCAACTTGTTCAAATAATAAATAAAATGAACATGAACTGGTAAATTGTTTAATTTCAATTCTGTAAACATTTCTGAAAGTCAAAAACTTGTTTTGCAAAAACTTCCAAAAATCAGGGAAATTAAGAATTCCATTTTATTCGGAACCCGTTATATGCTGCATTTTTTGTACAAATTGTGTGCTGTTCCTCTTTAGTTCAGCATGGATTGGTTCGGGGTGAAATGTCTTGACATTTGCTTGTTTTTTAAGTTTTGGTAACATCTCCGACTGCAATGACTGTGGAGCACCATCATCTCGATCGTTATTTCTGCTAATCATTTATTTGCCAATAATATTTTGTTAGGATATTTATCTTTGCGATGAGGATGATTTTAATTGCTCATCCTAACGACCATACGTGACCTGTGGTTGTAGGGCAGCGATATTTTCTTTTCTTTGTTTCTTAAGATGTTTGTTATTTTTGCAAACAGCTTCAGTTGTTTACCTCTAGCATCCTGCCTCTTCAGACTATTGGCAAAACTCATAATTCATAACCTTCAGCCTATTTGAAAGGTTTTTTTTTCGCTCTGTCAGCTTGTTTGTAGATTGGCTTATGTGGTGCGATGCAATATACATTTCATATTCCCGGCTTACGTTTTGATTGAAAATTGCAAAAGAATAAATATATCCGTGCGAGAGTGAAAAGTAAATACGTTGCTATAGAAACTGGCGTTTTTCTTTATATTTTTTGTTAGCATTTTCTGTTTTGCTTGGGTTAAACGAGAATCCATCGAAGCTTACGTTTTGACTTAAATTGTCCTTCGTGGCGTTTCTATGGTGCGTCCTTTGCCCATAATAGACAAAATAATTGCCCCGAGATTTTCCAAAGGACCAATAGGACGTAGAAATGACTTTTCTAGCAGAATGAGGCGAGGGAGTTGCCATAGATGAATTGATTGGCCTATATCAAACTTCCGTTTCCCATGTATCAAGTGGAACCAACTTCCAGACGCATGTCAGATTAAGGATCTGATTTTAATAGCTTGTAGGCCTTGGCAGAAAGGAGCTTTTATTCTGCTTCAATATTTATCAGAAAGGTTTTTTCCAACCAACCAGATGCCAAGTTTATTGCCTAGCGCTAGTGAAAGTAGACACGTACCTGGTATCAATCGTTTTAAAATGAATTCGATATTATGCTTAAAGCTTGCGCAAAACGTATTTGCTCCGTGCTGTCCTAATTATTACTTTCTAGAAATATATGTGTTTGTGCATGTTTATTTTTTAATTAAAAAATTTAATGAAAAGATTGGTAACGTATTTATCTTATTATACATGTAAATCCATTACGGACACATGCTGATATGTCCTGTTAAGCTTTGTATATGCATATCCAGTCAAAGCAGTGTAAATACGAGAGCTGTTTTATAAAGAATCATGCCATCACCTGGTTCTTTGCTATTACTATTCCCGCCTTCTGGAAATTGGAGTTATGAAAAATCAAAGAAGGCATGTTTTTTAAGTTTAAATGTATGGTTTTTTTTTAAATGTATATTTTCTCGACCTGTTTATTTAACCTTGCTCAATTATTTGTGTTATCATTCTTGGGGAAGAAACTAATGAGCAGTTTAGCCTTGTTAATATTGTTACTAAAATTTATTTACCTTGGTTTGTGGCCAATTCTCCACTACTGATTTGACATGACTAAAAGTTTTCAATTGCATACTGGCTGGATCACTGGCAGCACCTGTTGGCAACTGGTATGTGGCATAGGGGCAGATATCATCGTGAACTGAAAATACAGTGATGTAAATATTGGCGTTACAAACACGTAAAAGTCATAATTTTGTGAAAGTGAAAAAGCTAATTATTTAATTATTTAATAGATCGAGCGTTATTGAGTTTTGCAGTATTTCAGTGTTGCATTTCTTGAATTTGGAATGTTGGGGGTCCGAAGCAATTAAAAATATTATTAAAACTATTAAAACTATGAAATGCATTCATTAATAAATCAAGACATACTTTAAATGTACATGTACATTTTAACGCACGCAAAATAAATTGACTGCAATTAATTCATTATAAGCAACTGATCATATTGCTTCCAGTGGCCAAATGTCAAGATGCTTATATTTCGTTTAAATTCCGAACGTTTGCAAATATTTTGATTAATATAAACAAGTAAAAATACTACATAGCGACAATGCACTGAGTTTTCTTCCTCTCTTCTGACATTAACTGAATTTCAACTTTAATGTAATTATTTTATAGTTGTTATATATATATATGTATATATTTATAAATACATGTATATGAAAAGGTGATAAAAGGTACATAATAATTATTAAAATAAGAAATGAATAAGTAATAATAAATATAAATAAAATCAGAAACTAATAATAAACTTTTCATAAAACATTCGGGTAATATTTCAGTAAGATGTCTAATGCTACGGTTGTATCGAAACACAATATTGTTTGTTTTAATTTAATTTCTATATATTCTTTTAAACTGTTCAAATTTCAAGCACCACCTTTTAAAAATAACTTAAATAAAACAATAGCATAATCGATTTGAATTTTATTTTCCTTGCTTCAAATGCGTGTATCACTTGCTACTTTGGAAAATGCAATAATTTAAAAAAAGTTCCAGACAGCGTTTGGGTATCGATGTTATTTTTCAATGAAACACTCTAAATGAACCTTACTTGTGAAGAAGTGTTCAATACCCCCAGGGTCCTTGACCTCTCATCTATTTTAGATAGTTCGGTGTTTTCTCCCTCAAAGCAAATCCCGCGGAAGTAATTTAATAATATATTTGCCTTTACCCGATTCCCGATAACAAGCCGCATTGTTTGTAGGCGATTTCCCAACATCTGGTTTGGAAGACACTGGTGATGGAAGTTCAACTTCTCTCCTATTGGTGCTTCGGCCACTGGCCAATGCCCGCATCATGATATGACGAGCAGAGCCTCCTGAAAACAAACATTACGTTTAATGATAGGCTAAATTGGACTAGTCTCTGCTAGATCTCTAGGTTAGTATGTTGGACTAACAGTTTCCTCGCAATTTGCCCTATTTCGATTTTTTTTGATGTAAGCTCTCTCTTCACTAAGACAAGCAATAGTGTCTCATTTAAAATAACACTAATCTTTTATGATTTTTACTTTTTTACTATTGCGTTTCTTGGTACTCAATACTTTGTTGAATTATTTTACCGCAGTAACATATAAAAAGCATCGCAAGTTTAATTTTATAAATGCACTTAAGGCCGATCCAAAAGCATGCCCATCCCACAAAAAGCACTGCTACATTTTTGCTACAAATACATATATAACTATTTTGTGTAGAATCGAGCGTTTATTATTATAAATTTTACAATTTACACAAAACAAAAACTTGAAAATCTTAAGACGGCCTTTTTAAGCCGGTTTTCCTTCTTACAAGGTAACCTAATTCAAATTCATTCAACGTTTTATTTCAGCGTTATGAATTTTTAATAAATTAACCAAATATTTTTAGATAATAAGAAATAACGCAAACCCTTGTGGACAACCAATTCTAGACTAGAAAAATAAATGCATCTGACAAGTGTTTGATAGAAAACTTTAGTACTTGTTTTTGCATGGTGGGCATCTTTCTGGCTTAGTCTTAAATTTAAAGGCAATATTCGAAGCAACTCTAAAATAGACAAAATTTCCAAAAATAGCTTAATGGCGAATGTTTAGTAAATCGTATTCGTTGTGCACTTCAAGAACTGAATAATGGATGTCTTTATAAAAATTCTAAAAAATATTCAAGACCTGTTGGCTGAATGACTAAAAAGACCTTAAAGGTCTAGATTAAAGGTCTTTTTAGTCATTCAGCCTACAGGTTTAAGTTAAATTGATTTTGTTTGATCAATAAATTTATATTATGAATTTTGCTTTACGTTTTCAAACTACGTAAAACATTGCATTAAAAGCTATAAAGAAACCTGTAGTGAAAATCATAAATAGGTTTTTCTTTATAAACTTTGGTTTTGATTTAGACCATACTTGTATAATATAAATTTATCCACGTTTATCAGTAGTCTAAGTATTTTTATATCTAAATTTTAAAATGTCAAATGTTTGTTGACTTAAAGAAGTATTGTTCAAGTTTTTAGGACAAATTTGCATAGAATTCTACAGATTAATTAAATGTAATGGAGATTTCCTTTTGCGTTCAATAAACAATAATGGTTCATGCGCATTTAAGCTTGACTAGAAGAATTTGCAATCAATTTTTATTGCATTTCAAACTTGCCCTGCATGGTCTTGACTATTGACTCAATACAGTATTTACATGTAGATAGTCTATTTTATGCACTTTAAATTATCAACGCTTGAGTCTGTTTTGAGCATAAAACTACTTAAATCTTGTGTATAATTGCCGAACGTGTGGAAATGGGAACAGACTGTTATTCTTCCTTCCAGCTGTTTACCTGCCATTGTTTCAACACTGCGGTAAATAATTCACTAAAGCCAAATCCTTTATTCATTTAAAACCTTAGATTAAAGGCAGTGAAGTGAGCTAGGGAAAGCGGACCGTGTAATTAAAAATGACGTTCACTTTCAAAATGCAATTTGAAAAAACAAATATATATCTATACCAGTTTTTTGCTGAATGTATCGTCTACACTGGAAGACGGTGCACAAAACTGCAACTGCGAAAATAATAATCCCTGCAATTGTTGCGACAGGAATAATTATGTTGAGATCGAGATAGTTTAGAAGATCAGGAGCCGATCTGTCCTTGGAAAAGTCTGAAAGATCTCGACCTGAAATACGGACAATTAAGATGTTAGTATCACTGAAATTATGATGCCCTTGAGCGGAACATGAAGGTAATGAAACAGTGCCAGGCATTTATTAGTGTAGTTTATGAGAAATTTGCGTGGTTTTAATGGGCATTAATAAAGATATAATTCTCAACGTAAACAGGGCCTCCAGCAAACTGAGCAATGATAAACTACATACTACTACTACTATTTCGTTTGCCTTTAAAATTGCATTAATATTTATGTAGGAACATGGGAAAATAATGGTAACAACTTGCTAGTTAAAAAGTTGTTGATCAGTTTCTCAACTGTTTTAAAAGAAAACGCTTTTAAAATTGTATAAATTATAAAGTTAATGCACACATTAATGACATGTCTACAACTTGCTTATTTTAACGATTTTTATATACATGTACATGTATGTGAAATTTTTTTACCGAATAAAATGCCAAAGTCTCTTAAATATTTTTGCCTAATCTAGAATTTTAATATATTGAATGACAGAACTTAAAAGATCGTATCAGGATATAATATTATGAAGTAAAAAAGTACTTATCATTCCTTAATATGAGTAATCCTACTACAAAATTAAATTGCATTATTTCATTCAAGCTTGTAATATCATTAATTGTCTTTTTGATTTATTAAAGATGATAAGTGTGTTATAGCAGTTTATTTAATTTGAGCAGTAATAACGCCTTCACAATACATCAGCTTCATTACAACGCCTTATTATCTAAATTTTATTGCTATGATACGTAAAATTTATGTTGGTATTAAAACGTTTATATGAAAATTTTATTATTAATGTAGACCTGTCAAAAATACGTATAGGAAATTACAAGATCACGTTCTTAAATTTTGCTTAAATTTTATTTAGGCGCTTATTTCCCTTTATCCCGACTGTTTAAGAAATAATCTCTTTTATGCATTTATATGCTTTTACCCAAGGCAATATTCTCGAAGATGTCATAATTCTATTAGACGTTTATTATAAAACTTATTTTCAGGAATTAGTTTTTTAAACGTAAATCCTGGATGAAAATTCGAGTTACTTTAATCACGGCTATGTTGTCATTAATGCATATTTTCGCTTAATAAATAATTTATTTATTTAATTAATACTCAAACTTGTGGAAATCTTACGCTTTAATCAATATTTGAGAAATGCCTATTGGTTTAACTACACATACATTATTAATATTACGAATGACAGTTTTCCACCAGATTTAATTGAACAATGTAACTAAAGCAGGTAGTCTTAAATGCGAATTTTAAAAGTTATTGAGCGAATATAATTATTTTGCTTTATGAAAATTAACCCAGTTTCATTCAGAAAAAAAAACTTTTCGTCGAACCGAATTGCTTTCGGAAACATGAGTATCATATCGCATTTAGACAAACAAACATGGAAATCCACTTTTTATAGCAGCAGTTTTAAAACAGCAAGCTTTAAGACTGCACAAACAAAAGACCCGTGGTTTGAAAAATATCCTAGATGTCGCTAATATCTTGATGATGAAAACAATCAAATAATGAGCATTAACCTAATGGATATTTCTAAAAAAAACTTTTTGAAGTAAATAACTATTTTGGCGAATTGAGTTTAAAACATCTAAATTAATCTGGTAAATTAACATGGTAAGAATAGGAAAAATGCGTTGTGCTTTCTGTTAGTCAATACTATAGGATTATTAATATAGCTTTAGTTGATCGTTATTTATTTTAATGGCATCTTAGCATTTTACATATGATGAATAGAATGTTTAACAGAACAAAGGATACATTTTTTTTAAAATTTTGGTCATTTTGTTTTATCGGGGTTTGTCAACAGTATTACATTTAAATACGTCAAAGGGAAAATAAAAATGGAAATTTAAAAGGAAAAAAAGCATTGTGTGTCTTAAGACAGCCAAACACTTGCTGACAGAGACGAAATAATATGAAAACACCTTATATCGGGCTATTGTAAACAAGGCTCAAGTAATTAAAATGCTCAAGTGGATCTGATTTGGTACTCTATACAAACACATTCTTTGATTACGTCAATGAGGATATCAAAATAGAAATTTAATGAAAAAAAAAGCCTCGTGCTCCTGTGGTTAGGCAAACACAGCTTGCACATAATCAATTAAATGAAAATACTTTTAGGACTATGGCAACAAGGCTTATATAGATGCCGGTTTCAGATCGTCGTGAATAAAGAAAACAGCTCGGACTATGATATAACTATGCTTAATTCGGAAATCAATATTCATATTATATCAAAACACGTTTGTTAAATACGCCATGAAATATTTTAAATTAAATTTAAAAAGGAAAAAAGCAACTCGAGCCTGAATAGTGGCAAACACAGCTAACTCACGAGCCATGAAATGAAAACACCTTAAATTTGGCAATAATCAACAGGGATCAGATAGACAAAACCTCAAATCGCTATAAATGTGTGCTTTATATTAACACATTCTTTACACATCAATGAAGATGAAGATCAATGAAGATGTCAAATTAAAATGTAATAAGTTACGTTCTCCTTTACACTGCTAACATCTAAGCAATGAAATGAAAACACATTTTTAAGGGCCATGTAAACAAGATTATTTAAAGAGTAAACATTGCTTAAGTTATTATATAGTACTACTTAATTCAAAAGACAACATCATCGTTTATTAAAACACGTTTTAAATGCATCATGGGAAATATTAAATTAAAAATTAAAAAAAGTGTTTTCAACTTCATATTGGCAAACGCTGCCTACTACTAAATCATAAGATGAAACCTACTTTCAAGGGGCAATTCTTTAAGATATTCAAATGTTGGTTTGGAATTGTTCTGACTATTGCAAACAATTGAACTAGGATTTGTTACATCTGATCCTCACGCTTTTTTGATGAAATGGGCAACCCACCTGCTCCTTCCAATAACGTTGCGACGTCATAGTCTGCTGTTGTATACCCGGCTTCGTTTCCAGCCGTCACCCTCACGGTATACACGCTGTCTGGTTTTAAACCCATAATTGAAACGTGTTGCTGTTGACTGCTAACGGGATTATGGACCATTTTTTGCCACTCGTTGTCATCTTTCATCTTGTATTCAATAATAAAATCAGTACTGGGACAGCCACCATCTGACCAAGTGCTGAAATTTAATCCGATCGAAGTTGCATTCACTCGAATAAAGGCGTCTCGGCTTGGCTTTTGAGGTTCTGCCAAAAATAACGAATTTATTATTTTCTATAAAAAATACGAAAAAATATTTTGCATGCTTCCGTTTTTCAAATTGTAAACTTGGCTGACAAATCATTTAAACGCATTGCATCAAAGGGGGAATATCTCGCAAAATCAGCATACCTTATAACCAATCACAATAAATTAACTTCAGCGCTCAACAGCTCGAAAAATGTGGTTAATGCCCATAAATATTTATTAGAATTGGGAGTTTAAACTTCATTTTCTATAAGGCGCCTTTCTGCTCAAAAAAATCGTTAGGAAAATTGCTGTTAGATTTGAATTAATTTAAATAGCAAAACAAAATTATAAGGGCTTTTATTCCTCTGATACATTTTTATGTATTTTGTGCTCCTCTTTATTGAACCTAAAGTTAATAAAGTGGAATAACAAAATGCGTTTTCCCTCGAAACGATATTTCAGATATCATATTAAAGCAGATACTCTTACCTCAATTACATATTATTTATTTGTGGTAATGGGTAAATTACTGATCTATATCTAAATTTGCTTTTCCATCCTAAGTTAGTGCGCACTCTGAATGGGTTATGTTAAAAAAGTTTTTTTCTTTATTTATGATCTATGATACCATTTTTAGTTTCGTGATTATGGTTACAATAGGTACGATGCATTAGTATGACATTAGACAAATTAAAATTGTTACTAAAAATCTTTTGAAACGAAAAGTATCAAATAGAGATATTAAAAATATCAAAACAATGTAATATTCAGTGCCATTAAAAAGTTAAAACTATTTACTGAATAATATAAAAAGGCAAGCATTATACATATTTAATTCTGCATTAAATAAATATCTAAACTATAATGTAAATTATTATTGGAAAAATACAACGTATTCATAAGTTTTCCTATCTCATCGCTTGAAAACGTTAGCCAATAAAGTTTGAATTCAGTTTCTTAATGCAACTTAGGTTATTCAGAATTCTATATTGGTAAAGCCTCAATTATGTTTTCTAAATGAAATGTGAAATATTCATCCCATAACCAAAGTGTACTTATAAAACGGCATTCATGATGCGAAGCTCGATAAAAGCCCTTAAGCATTTGAAGATTTCTTCTTGTTGCGAACAAAATGCTATTTAATACATTGAGCAATTTATCATTAATTCAGTTTCAGGTTTATATCGTTTTATTACCGGTCATTTATTTTGTATTTTTTCTGAGTGTTGGAAACGTACTGATTCTGAATATAAATTCTATCACGAAGCAATATTTATGGGGCGGTGTCAACGGAAATTTTTATTGGAAAATGTTTCATATTCCCCTTTCGGCTAAGCCAAAATGTGCAGTTTTTGCATGCGTTATTTTTGCATCCATATTACTCTTTTATGCAGGGTCGGTGAATTCCATTAACGATCTGTTATCAATATGTGTAGAGAGTGTTATCCCTAACTCAGTATTTCACGTAGGACTTGGGTATTTTTTTGTTCCTGAACGGCTCTGGAGGGCCTGACTGTGTGTGGGTTATTGGATTTTGCAGTGTTTTTCGTGTATTTTTTCGTTATTATTAACGTGTCACGATTTATGGAAAGCGCCATTCGTCTTGCGGGCGGTAAAAAAAGGAAAAACTTGCATATTATGTATTTTCTACTTACTCTGTCCCTGGGTAATTATATCCAACACGTCGCTCGGTTCACTGGTACCCATCCGATTGGATGCTGTGATGTAAAATTGGTAACGTGTTCCACACTTTAAATTCTCAAAGGTATACGATTCGTTATCAGCATCAACGTTCAATTCCTTCCACTCTCCTGAATTTTCCCTGTAGTTTAAAGTGTAACCTAGGAGAAAGTGAAGTCAGGCAGTTAAATCCCATATAAATTTGCTTAAAGCGGAGAAAAAGGGAAGCCTGTCGGAATTACAGAAGCATAGAAAGAGGCTGGAATCACGTCACCCGTATGGCGTTTTGATGCACCATAAAGCTGCGAAAACTCAGAAGAAAATCAGGTGTTTCGAGGCCTAAACAAGACCGGAATATTAAGTCCTTTTCAACACTAGTATGTGTATCAATGAGCAAAATGCTGCGAGAAGTAACTTGTAAGAGTTCTAACACTGACCTAAAAAAATTGGATTTTTATTATAGTGGTTGCGATCTGGATAAGCCAGGGAAATTTAACATTTTCATTCAAAAGTCAGGGAAAGTTGTAGCCGATAAAATGCCAACTTTCAATTTCCATAATCTGAAATGGTTGTATAAGATGCTGCTCAAATGAGGGCCTATTTAGTCACACATTTTTTAAAGCACACTTTCAACTTTTTAAATAATAATTAAAAATATAATTAATTACAAATAATTAAAAATTGTTTTATTATATTTGTTATTACGTAATTAACATACATAAACTGTTTCTTAAAATGTTTGTTTTGATTCTCTTTCTTAGGCGTTGCATAAAAACTGGTCATTTTAGCAATAAATCGTTGTTGCTTGGACCTTATGATGTCATTTTATTATCTCGTAAATCAAGAATGTTTCCAAAAAGATATGCTCTTGTTTTATCAGATCTGTCTTGAACAAACTTAGCTTAGATAAACATTATATAGATTATGAATATTTGGAATCCTAAATTTTATCGTCACGTTTTCATATTTTAATATTTAGAGATAATTTAGTTTTTAATTACCTAGATGGATACAAATCGCAAATTGTATAAAAAGCTTTGCAATGTGCAAATACAGTGTATTTTCTATAATCATGCTAGAAACTCATCAAATTTTTTTAAAAAAATATTTTAGTATTTAAATAAACGAAATTGCATGGAATACTTTTAACTCGCTTAACTTTGGATTGTGTTGCCCATTGTTTAACTTTTTTTAATGTTTAATAAAACTGTGAAATTAATATATTTTAAAAATTCCAAATGTATTATAAGATATAAACAAATTATTTAACTGATGGAGGATATTGTCAAATTGGATAAATGATTTTTAAAATTATTTGAAGTGTGTTATTTGTGGTTTGACAATGCTTCCCCTGTTCGTCAGTTTATTAAATAGTTTAATATAGGCATATGTTATTGTAAATAACGTATTATTTATTTAAATACAGAAAGTGCAACGGAAATATGCTTACAAATAGGTTAAAATGCAATATTTTAATGTAAATCCTTCCTTATTACCACCAGTTAAGCGGTTAACTTGCTAATGTGGAAACTGCTCATTTTTTTAAAACGCTATTCAATTGCACTTCAGAGACGAATTTTCCATTTGCACGTAAAATGACTTTAAATGCATTTTGAATGTAAGGCAATTTTTCCTGCTTACCATGTATTAGATTTCTACCGTCGTCATCGACGGTCCATTGCAATGCCACAGACGATTTGGTGTGAATTCTTTTCTCTAGTATAGGCGTCGGTGGCGATGCTGCAATGAGAATAAAAATATTGTTTAACGTCTCTCTCCCTCTTTTTATGAATAAAAAAATCTTTCCAATTTCCTCATATTTTGAAATGGGGTAAGTTTCTTTTTTTTTTCACGGCAGAATAAGCACCTTCTGTATGGCCTTAACTTGAATACAGGAAACGTAAGCAGGAGATTCAATGAGAAGGCCCCTAGGAGCCAACATCCTCTTTTAAGTGCAAATGTTGGTGCATTTTCAGCAGAATATATAAATGAGAGTTGAATTCGATTATATATATACGCTCACAAGCACCTTTCGGTGGATATCCGCAATTCTTGTATATCATCAGATATTGCCAGAAGCAAAGGTTGTATGAACTCAATATTCGATTTCGAGCTCCCAGTATTTTTATCAGCACTCAAGAATTATGCGTTTGCCTCGATGATATTACAAAACCAAATGCTGTTTAAAAGGTGAATCGAAAAAGACGATGATTGTAAGATGTAGTGCTTAATTATTTATGTTTAAACACATCAGATGCTCTGAAAATTAAAGTAATGCTTTGCAACGAACATACGGACCAGTTTCAATTGCGTTATATTTTTATGCCTTGCATTGACTTTTGCGATCTGTTGTTTTTCGTTTTTTGTTTGGTTAAATCTACATGTAAATGTTAGACAGTCTCAGACTGGGTTTTATTAATTAACTGAGTTGCTGCCAAATTTTGCAGTAATTAAGACACCAGTTGGCGTTTTGGAGTGTTTTTTTAAAACTAAAAAATGTTAATTGCATGCATTTTAAATGTCAGATGGGCTGATTTAAAATAAACTCATGTAGCAAATTTATTCACAATAGATAGTGCTGTTTGCTAGAAATATTGCAACGACATAGTTTCAGATAATCACAATTTAGACTATTTTGAGTAATCTTAATTTTTTTAATAATCATAAACAGAATATTGCTATTAATCTGTTCCAAACTTTTATAAATGATTTATAGTTTATTACAACTTATAACATAAATGTTTTTTAACAATATGAACTCATCTTATTTATTTCCACAGCATTGCAATATGTCCACAATCAATTGTTGCACCCCAAAACGACCATTTTACCACCACCTTGCAAATAAACAACATAGAATCCAGTAATTATATAATGCAAATTTGTTCTTGCCATCTATTTATATTGCAAAATCATTTTAAAGTATATTCTCATTTATACATGCAATAAATCCTTTCGCATAATGGTAACATCTTTTTGACATTAGCAGATACAAATTTAATAATTTACGCTATTATGTATCGGCGAGTAATAAAAAATGAGAAAGATTTTGAATTTTTCTCCATAAGAACAGCCGAACAGCATGTGCTGTAATATACGATTCATACGCCATTAAAAAATGCATTTTAAACGAAATACTGAGCATAAATTTGGGAGAAATTGAAATGTTACAGTGCAGAGTAGTGCACATTTTATCTTATAACTAAATTTAATTCAGCATCATTTGCATAATTTTGCCTTGAATATAAATAGTAAAAGATGCTTTCAAAAACCTTTTCATTCAGTAATCTCATCTTTGTGATACTTCATTAATGATTTTCTTCGTTTTCCAGCTCCGTTTCTGTGATCTACGTGTTTTCCGCGAATAAAAATGCGGATTTTTGCGCGAAAGACGTCAGAGAAGCCGTTTGAGCGTTAGATGCCATATTTGACAACGTTTTTGGATCCTCCTGAGAGCTGCTCTAATTAGTGTTGCTACTCTGGTAAGTAATTTTCTCCTATTCACTTTGCCGTCCTCCTCCTTCTACACCCATTCGCGTATAGCACATGTCTGTCGCTCTTGTTTCTAAAATTGCTGTTGCAGCAATGAAAAATTTATGATTACTTTGCATTTCTCAACGGACTGCTTAGAATACCATTAATTTTCGCGATGCAAAGATTCGGGGCGAAAACAGGTTTCAGATAGCATAAAAACATTTTTTACCAAAAACCTGTTGACTCATGATGGTTTGTTGAATTTGAAACGTTATTAATTAACCCTTTGTCAACAACGCGCAAAGTTTTTTTTTGTGGTGTTTTTATCAAAAGGTTAGGATTGTATGTTGTAAGACGTTCGGCTATTTTATAAGAAACTCATTTTTGTAACACCTTTAGTTTTCTCCATCGTGTAATCTGTGACAATTAATAATTTTATGGTGACAAAAGAAACAAAATATGGCTTAGTAGGTAATTGTAATTTGTAACGTACCAAAGAAACAAAATAACATGAGTTGATGGATAACAGTTCTTTAGGCACATGGCATATCTTTTCTGACAGTAAGTATAGAGTTGAAATGAATTAAAGATGCAGTTTTGTTGACGCTTTGACTATTTGACATTTCTAATATTGTTCAAGTTCAGTAACAAGTTCAAAGGATTTCTATGATGTCTGCTCTAGATTTTTAAAAATGCCCCAGATCTGCTTACTCGTAATGCTGCCTGTATGGGTTATTTTTGTTTCGAAAATATTTGTCAGATGAGATAAGTTTGCTGATCTTGAGTTTAACTCATTTGATCCCATCATGCCAATGTCTACATCCGATTAGGTCAGATGTTCAATTTCATCGAAATATGACATCGAGAACAACTTAAAATCGATTCAGATTCAGCAAATCAAGTTGGCCAGATTAGCGCTGATATTTATAGACCTGTAAATAAAGCATGTCAGATGTTTGTTGATATGCTTTTTTTCAGGTTCATTAGGTTTATAATGGCATTTATTTTTCTTTACAAGAAATAATTTAAACGTGAAGATTTCTTGTTGATCCAGATTTCGGCTCTGGTTTTGATGTATGGGTTGAAGCTTAAATAATAGCAAAGATTTCACTCACCGTCTTTCCCTTGTTGTCCTTTAAACCGTGGGCGATTCATAAAAGAGGAAAAGAAAGCGGAATTAGTAGTGTAGAGCAACGCAGCACTTTCTTACAGAGACATTCAATTATAATTATCTTTTAATGATTGATTGACAGAGAGCCAGATGGATATGACATTTTCTTACGAAATTCTCCTATAGGCCTCACGATTGGCTTATTAGCGAGGCTCGCTACACAATCAATCATTGTGCGAACAGCCTTTGCTCCGAAATTGGGGGTTAGGAGAAGAACTTTAGCGTCATTGTGGGGTAGCTACGGGGTCAAGGGGGTCAACCGAGCGTGGAGAAATAGCGGTTATAACAAATGTATCGTTTGCTGTATGCCAAGCAAAATCAACATCCATGGGACGTCAGCCCAGGCCCTTTAAGAGCAAGATATGCTGTCTTTTGGCACGCAAGCAGAAATAAAATTAAATTAAATTAATAAAATTACTCTATAGTAGTTAAAAGGCATGTTCAATTAGTTCATCTTTCATAGTTCATCTTGCAACTCGGAATGCAGGGGGAGACAATTTCAACTTTATTTTTAATCTAAAAATAAATTCCTAGCGTAAAGCTTAAGACCAGATTCGTCACGTACATATGCATATCTGTCAGCCCATTAATAAATATTATCTTTGAGAAACTATTAGCTATTATTATTTTATGATTGTTTAAATAATTGAACGAAGATAGGTATGGTAGTATCTAGTAAAGGTATATTTAAAATTCTTGCTTAAGTTTAAATTGATTTTGAACTTTGTTTCAATTAAACATTCAGAATAATATAGGAGTGTATATTTTTATAATTTTCCTTATCAATATGATCGCAAATTCGTGTTAAAGATTTAAGATCGATGGCTAATCTACATGAACAAGTATACATGTGTAATTTGACGACCTGACGTGGGACGATGAAATTAATATACACTGTATACATGTACATGTATATACTTGCTAAATTATTCTTGATTTTTGAAATTGAGATAATTTTTAGCATAATTTACCTCCTATTGTGTCATTTAAATTGTATTTGTCCCCTGTAGAGTATTTAAATATTTAATTTATAGGAAATTTCATATTATGGGGCATTCCACGTAAACGTTAAGATTTCGAAATCTTAAGAACAATTTCCTAGAAAGCTAAATAAATACTGTACATAGTAATTAACAATATACATGTGCATGTAGTCAATTTCGTTACTCATAAGGGACCGCCCGTAAAAAGAATAAAAAGTCGACTTTGTGATCCGTTCCTCCTCAAGTTCATTATCGTACACGTTGAACAAAGATGACCTAATTAATACTAGAAAGGGGAACAATGTCATGATGTGCCCAAAACGTTTCGCTTAATTTCTACACCAAGTGAAGTCAAATTTCAATAAGTATAGTATAACATTTATACGTTTAATTGTAATACGTTTTAAAATATTAATGTAAAATGACGTCTATTTAAAGCCATTGGATCTTATAATAAACGGGCTATCAAATCGTGATAAAAGATTTGGGGACGTATTTGTTAACAGGTCGATGTATTAGATAAAATAACTTACTAAATCACCTATTTTGATAAATTGTTTTCATTCAGGTTATTAAATTGGGATCCAATGACTTATACACATCTTCTTTTGGATAAGTATGACGTCCACTCAAATAATACCTAAATTTTAAAAAACAGTGACATGATCGTGACAAGATTTCGATTGCTCAATTGATGTCGATACTTGAAACGTGATATATCTACCAAACCGGGCACTAATGCTATGCAGTGATTGGCTGTGAAGATAGAATCCTTGTCATGCACCTTTATTTGCTTTATCACTGGCAAGGCCCAATGTTTACAGTGAGCAGATAGATGTACGTGACAATTCCCATCTTGTTTGGTAATGACTTTCGTCATTAAAAACACGGAATTCACGATAGGGCATGCTTTTTTTCTTTATTTATCACCTTTCCAGTTTCTTTATTGCCGACAAAATGCTTTTTCATTAACAGGGTCTGCTGGATGCGATTACATCGCCGCTCGATTGTGAGCGTTCAATTTACGATGGATAATTCCGTGCCATAAGCAATATTTACGAGCATTGGAAAGAAATCAAAGGTTTCATAGATCATTGTGATTACGGCTGCCACTTTACTTTTTGAATTAGGCGAGCAATCCATCGCTGTTCGTGACTTAGCTTAGTTATTGGTGTTGCCATTAATATCAAAATCAGCTACTGAATAGAAAAAAGATGAAGTAAGGAAAACTTTGCAATCACAACGATAATAAGAAAAGATGGCGGGAACATGAGACGTCGAAACCTTAACACATTTGGCTTTTATTGAACGAATAAATATATAATTGTGCTAGCTTTTGAACGTGTTTGGCCTGCGTTAAGGTTTTATGTTGTAAGATTATTTTTTGGGAAATTGTCCACCCAGTCTGTGAAAGGAGCGAAAATAAGCATTCCATCCTGTGTTTAAACGATTTAAAGAATGAGTAGGCCAATTAATCGAGAAAATTTAATTAAAAAATCTTTAGTACGAGTTATTATAGCTATTTTATTATAGAATTTGCTACAGGCATCGCAAGGGAAATTTTAATAATTCAATTATTGTTTTGATAAAAAAGCATGCTATATTCGCGTATTATTTTTCTTGACTAAGAAAAGTATTTTAACAGAGCTGTCCCACAAGAAACGTTTTAAATTGTCAACCTAGTTTCTGGCCAAAATTACCATTTTTATCATATTTTGTATAATACTGGTAAATGAATGAAGCAAATTAATTTTCAGAAAGTATATGTACATGTACGAGCTCTTATACCAGGTTTATAAGGAATTTGGGGAAATATATTGCATGAGATAATGAAATTAAAATGTTCATTTTGACGTCGAAAAGTAACATTATCTATTGTCTGAGCAATAACGTGTCGTATAGCTGTCCAAACAAAACCGTCTTAAATAGATACCAATAATAAACCAGCAATGCTGACATTTTAAAAATATCGTCCTATCGTTCTTAATTTATGTAAATACGGAACCTTATTGTATTTTACTCTTCATATAAAATTAAACTGAAATGTAATTTGAAAAGACGTGGAATGTTGTTTATCAAGAATTTATTAAGTGCGGTGCTTCGTACACCCACGATGAATCCATCGCCAGTATACAGGGCGAGTCAAAACATTAACAAAACCACGGGTTAAATGTTATTGCCTGATGTAGTCTAGTTGTATATCCAAAGCGCATATATTAAAAATTATATTATAAGAAACTGTTCCATCTAAAGGTATTAAAAATGCATTTTGTTCAACAAGTTGACATGTTTTTAAAATGCGCCAAATTTTATTGCAATTTCTCATGAATTGTTAAGGCTTTTAGCCTTGAAAAAACTACAAGAGAGGCATTTTTGGGACCATACCTTTGCCAGTTGTAGTAGTAATGTTTTACTTAATTTTTTTGAAGCACGATACAGTTTCTGTACAATTGGTTTAAATTCAGTGATTGCATTTGCTGGGCATCCTCCTAAGAAATTCACGAGGAACTTCAGTCTATTTGGATGCATTTGAAATTGCTTTAAATTGTTCACAAAAAAGGTGTTCAGATTTTTAATTGGATATCTTCTTGATGAACAAAATGCATTTTTAATACCCATAACTGGACCAGTTACTTTGCTTTTAACCGTATAGTTACTAATAAATTAATTTATCTCATTGCGTGGTATTCTTCAATCCCCCTGCGGTGTTGCCAGCTAGCGTAATGTTAAATTCCATTTCTGAAACTGGCCATTTTCTCTTGATGCCCGGAGGAATTAAAGCGACCTCTCAATGTTGATCCAGTGACGCCACCTATGTCACATTCGATTTCTGGCGTCGTTATTAAACTCAAGGTTTCGCTAGCAAAATTATCGATTTACGAGGTCAGCTCTCAGCGAGGAGGTTGCCTTACTGATAAACACTCGACGGCAGTTTCCCTTTGAGCTTTTAACTATATTAGCAATTTTTTGCCTTGTTTTTTTTCTCTACCAAAAAGGAAAGGTCCTCTGCGACGAACGGGGTCTTGTTTGACGATAGTAAGTGGTTTAAGTAGCTAGGAAAACAGCGAAAGCTCATCTGGCTGGCATATTGATATCGAAGGAGTTATTTTTAGCAGGCCAGGCAGTTTGCTGAGCTATTCTCTTAAAAGGTTTTTTCCTCATTAATACAATAGAGTTTAATGCACTTGGCCACCGCCATAGATCGTCCACTTACCTTTCACAACGAGTTCATATTGAATCTCCTGAGAAGCGTAGATATTAATCACTCTGCAAGAGTAATTTCCTGAATCGTGGATCCTGGCGTTGGTGAGCAACAAAGATCCGTCGGACAAAATGCGGATCCTGGCCTTTTCTTGGATCCGTTCGCCTCTTCGTATTGTGTTTTCAATGAAATCAACAGAGAATTAGACGTAGTGTTTGCCTACTCCTAAAGGGTCTCCAATCTCCACCTCCACAGTCTATACATCCCAATTGTGTTGTTGTTGGCCTTACTGTGTTTTCCATTAGGAACTACCAATTTGGCCCCTAATGCTACCCCTCAATACCTGTTAGTTCGCGGAGTGCAACACCCTCTGGCAGATTGTCTCAGCCTCTAGGGTTTCCGGGGCTCCCTATAGCCTAGTAAAATTTTCATTGCCAGATCTAAGGTACGAATTAATGTCAGAAAGTGCCATTATCGCAACACCTTTTGTTGTTTTGAGACCGAAAGTTACAAGTTTGGGATGAAAGTGCAGATGTTTTCAGCTATGGGAATCATCGGTGTGGTTCCCTTGTGAATTTGCTACCTTCATTTTGGCATTCAAACATGATTTTGCCAAATTCCATGAAAGCAATATTTTTATCCTGTCTTTTCAACATTAATTTAACATTGGTATGTCAAACTTTGAGAATCTGAGGATTAAAGTAATTTTTAAAAGATGGATTTGTTGGATTTATTAAATGAAACTTTTCATAAGCAGATATCTTTTAGTGTAAACTAATAAGTGGAAATTTAAAAAATTGAAACTATCCATACTGAATTCGCAGAAAACAACACCCTCTGGCAGGATTGTCTTAGCCTCTGAGGTTTCTGGGGCTCCCAATAGCCCCGTAAAATTTCCATTGCCAGATCTAAGGTACGAATCAGCTGTCAGAAAGTGTCATTATCACAGCACCTCTTGTTGTTATGGGATGAAAGTGCAGATGTATTTGGTAGTGGGAATTATCATTGTAGTTCCCTTGTGAGTTTATATTAGTTTTAGCATAGTATATTAGCAAAGTTCCATAAAACAATGTTTTATCCTGTCTCCTCCCTTATCTCTATTTCAACATTGATGTGTCAAAACTTAAAAATGTTAGATCTGAAACAATTATTTAAAATAGTTTTTTTAAGGTCATTTGGATAAACTAAGCATCGCATAACTTCATATTTTCGTTTAAATACATAAAGGAAAATTCGGCAATTTTAAAGCTATTTTGAGCACCATCTTTACAAAGTATAAGGCCCCAGAAATCTAAATAATCTAAATCCTAGATGACTGAATTCGAGTTCTTGAAAAGTAATTGGTTCAAATTTAATGCATAAAGGCTTTCTTGAGTAGTCACTATTCTAACTTGGGAGATATGTATGTGTATAAACGTTTAATCATCAGACATCATTATTAAAAAACACTAATCGCTTTTTGCACAATAATTCACTAAATATCGTGAACGACTATTACAATCCATGAAAAATAAGATAGTTTTTATAAGTTAATAATGCTACATTATCTACTCCAGTGGACACTATGGTTAACTGATTTTAAAATTTGTGTTTTTTTTAAAGTTAAACCCGTAATTTGTATAATTCCTATCACAACCCTCTATATTTTCATTTCTTAAAGGTTATAAACGTTTTGAGATTAAAATAACAGTTTTAGGATACTGTGCATGAATTTCTCAGAAAAAAATACCTTGTGGGTTTAATCTTCCAGATCATATCACTATTATGTTTAAAAGTGGACATAACATTCAAATTAATGGACATTTTGGTATCTTTCTCGGGAAATCTGGATGAATCTCAACTTTGCAAAAACCCTAATTCTGCGAGTGTTTTTTAATTTAAACAAATGTGTATTGCTTTGGGAGTCTCTTGTCTAAATACGAGATTTTGATGCTACATCGTCCCCGCTATAAACTTGTGTGCGTTTTTCGTGAGTAATTTTGTTGTTGTTTGTTTTTTGTTTCAATCTTTGAGCTAATCTACAGGGAATACGATCGATTGCCATGACTGGAATAAATGTATTATTCTTTGGATTTACAAGGAATTGAAAATAGTTCTATTCTCGTATCAAAAATAATAATGAATATTGAATATAAAATGAACACGTAGACTTCGTTCATGATTTCGTATGAGCTAGGTATTGAATTCACCCATGTACTTGTCGTAAATAATTATTCATGCATATGGAACTTATGTATTAAATGCAAACAAAAATACAAATAAAGAAAGTGGGTTCTATAAATCCATATTTTTAATTTTGATATGGTTTGCTAATTCACGCCTTCGAACGTGGTCTATTTATTAAATTAAGAAGGTGGCATGTTTGTGTTTATGTTGGAGGCAGTCACGAATGAAATCATTATTCGAGTAATCAATTGATATTGTTGGTTTTTTAAATTAATTTTTTGAGATATCATTTTTTTGTCCTTTAAAGAAAAACCGAAAGGATTCCCCACCATGCATACAAATTATTCCCACATTTTTGCTTCAAATATTTCTTATAATTGCTAACCGCTTTTCCACGAGTAGAATTGGTCGTCCACAATGGTCTTGATTATTTTTATAGTTGAAATGATCGCTTATTTATTTAAAAAAATTAAATTAAAAAATCCGTAATGCAATTACAGAAAAAGGCGTTTCCCTGCAATGAAACCTTCAAAGGAGCTTGCATAACGATTGTTTAAGTTGATTTAATTTTTTTTATAAATAAAACTGAGCAGTTCCAAATTATAAAAGAGAACACAGACCCTGGTGGACGACCAGTTGCACACAAAAAACTAGCACTTGTAACAAGTAAATAAAGCAAAATTGTGGGAATGCCTTTCTCTTAGTGGGCATCCTTTTTGTTATGGCTTAGAAATAATACATCCATTTCCCGAAAAAGTATTTTTGTATTGTTCGATTAGCTAATATGGTTTAGCCATGATCATGACTGAAGTATAATTTCCGTATCAAAAAGTGGCTACGGTTAAACCGCCCCCAGATAATCGATAGCGTGTTGCTGATGCAACACTACATTTGCGAACAAAGAAACTAAGTTACTTGAAAATATGAAACGTATTTTACTCAGCAAGTAGGTATCTAATTTAAAATCGAAATAGCTCACTTTGTAAACGATACAATTTTTTGCTTTTTTAAAATGCTAAATCAAAGCGTGATCAAAATTCCTCATAATTTTCTAAGATGAAAAGCCTTAAACCATCTGCCTTTTAGGGGACATTTGCATGACTGCACAATTACACAATTCACAATTAGTTTCTTCAAGGAATACGCTGTTCTAAGGCAGTGGTTTTACGTAATTTGTTTGAAGCATGATATATTTTCTGACCAATTGGTGTGAATTCATGGCATTGCATTTGATTTTTAAAAGCTATAAGTACATGTATTTGCTGTACAAGATTAATTCATTATTAAATACCTTTAGGTGGTGCTGTTTCTTTGCAGATAGATACATTGACAGTTATTTAACAGTTGGAGTTCAGTTTTCCCAAACAATTTTGCGGACGTAATTTATAGATAATTATTATTAAATCATAAATTCGCTTACCTTAGCCTCCATTCTCGGTCAGGTGTTGGTATGCCCACTGCCCTGCACTGCATTTTCACGTCCTCTTTCTTGTTGATCGTGATTCGTTCAGGAAAAGAGGCGATGCGAGCTGGTACTGAAATACACCAATGTGCGTTTCAAATTATAGTTTTGACCCCGAAGACCCTACGCACATGTGCATAATAAAGCCTGTTTAATGTGCGTATTTAGTTAAGGACCTCGTGAATTGCTGTCCCAAGCAACCCGAGCGGAAATCAGATAGTTGACCAACGGTAAATGGGTACTTAATCGAAATGTCATATGCACAAACAGTTTCTGGACATTGCATTTGGACACATATAATGTATGAGTGTTCCCACCGAGATTAAACTTTCAACTTCCCCGACCTTTACAAATTTGTGCAGAAATTTCCTTGACTATCAGAAGTGTTTATAGAACCTAATTAGGTAAACATGTTTATAGAAACTAATCAGGCTAAAATGTTTATTGTTAACTGATATTTCATTTATTACAAACGTTTGAGTGTGCTATGGAAAAAAGGGGAATCGTAAACAAATAATCATCTTAGATTATGGCAATTTATCTAATGAGAATTTGCATGATTTTCCCTGACATTTACAGGTTATTTCCACTTTCCTGGCAATTCAAGGTTTTCTTGGTCATTACTAACCCTGCGTATTATAAGCTCTTTTATACCCATGACCACTAATTTCCCCATGTGAGCTCCATGCGGTATATTCCCTGAGCTTTGGGCGTCCCGAATTACATGTAAATTAATATTGCAACGCTATTTCCCCCAAATACTGGTCCATTAATTATTCACCTAATAACGATTTAACATGTACTGAAGCTTATAAAGCAAGCGCAACTCGAATACTTATAACATGGTTCCCCCAGACCTGGAGAAGTTGTCAGGGAAATTGGAAAGGTATGACATAGTCAGGGAATAGTTATGTTACGAAACTCGAAAATGTTCGGGAAATTTAACATAAACATTTTGAAATCATAAGTCATGAAATTAGATTCAGGTAATGGAAGTCATGAATTTGTTAAAAAAGCAACAATTGGAAGTCAGAAACTAGTCAGGGAAGTTACGGGTTATATATGAAGGAAGCCTCTATAAGCCATAATAAGGAGTTCAAGAACTATGCAATCTCGATGAGAAATCTCACATTCATACACACGTGGTCACCCTATATGGCGTTACGTATGCTTATTCAACTCATTCTGGCCCTCATATCCAATAAAAATCCAATAAAAGGTTGTTTAAAAATACATGAATGACAATAAATGGGCATACACCATAGTTTTGAGCCTCCGATGCACGGGCATGAAGCATTCAGTAATATCCTTACAAATTATTAACAGTATGGGGTTTGAAAAGTGCCATGCTATGGTCAAACGTGCATGCAGGTCATATCTGTGGACATTTGGGCAGTCGAAGTAAGTTTAAATATGAACTCGATTGCTTATTTTGCATCAGAGAGTTTATATTTTTCATTTCGAAATTGGAAACGTTGACATTTTATATGTCATAATGCAATTGGAAACGTTGGCATTTCATATATAATACCGCAATTTGAAACTCACCGATGGACGTTGGCGATTGGGAAACCGCTTCCGTCTCTTTTCCTTCTCCAATTGCGGTTGAAGCCGTTGTCCAAAATTCGTAATGCATATCCTCAACCAGACCTCGGGCTTCGTAGTACAGTTGGGTGGGTGGTACGGTGTGACTTACTGGTTTCTACGAATACGAATCCAGAATTACTTTGTGGAAACTGCATTAAAACTGATGTTATTCTAATTTGCTTCGTTTAACGTCCTACGAATTCTGTAGTTGTTTAACCAAATGTGCAGTTGCCATGTATTAGGGGCATTCTCCCTTTCCCCTTTTCCCCCATCAAAAATTGTTCCTGCCCCATACCGTCCAAATTGAAATCCCTTTTTTTTTATTTCGACAAAAAGCACATTTTTTTGGTAATATATCTAGTATTGTAATGTCCGTAACATTACCTTCCAATTTCTATGTATAAATTACGTCAATTTTAAAACTTAAATAAGACCTCATTTCCAAATGACGTGACATCAAAATGATATTTCTGTTTTAGGCATTTGCATATCAACCTTATTGATTTTCTTGAATTAATAATACTTGCTATTTATGTAAATACTGCTATCACTTGCCAGATATTGATATTGATATTGATTTATAGCTACGGATTCAAAAATGCTTTAATTAATGTAAAATATTATTAACAAGTATATTATCACAAAGTTTTGCGGATTTTGCGAATGTGTAAATTTAATTAATGTGATAATCGTTAACATTTATTAAGAGTAGGCCTATTAATGGTGATGCCATTTTCACATTTCATGATTGACGATGTCGCCATCAACAGCGTCATCTGTGTTTCTGACCGTGTAACGTCTCTTCTTGCGGTGCCAACTTTCACATTAGCCACAAGATAATTATGATTGGTGGTACACACGTTCAATATGATCATTTCAAAACAATCTGTAGCATTTGGCCTCGTTTAGGACACGGTGCTTAAGTGTTTGTATGCAAATATGAAGCTACATACATGTACAAGTTTGTACATTGCATGGTGGCGAGGACGTCGCTTTTCTAATTAGTTTGGTTACTTCCTTTCTCAGGTTCTTAATTAAAAGTATTCCCCTGGTGGGAAAGAACCTACCATGTTAACGCGTCCATTGGCTCTCATGTACACGGTGTACTTAGTGATAATTCCGTTGGGATTTGTGGGTGGTTTCCAGGAAAGGAGCACGGCATCTGACGACATAACTAGTGCTTTAATTTCGTCCGGGGGGCCAGGAACTGCGAAACGATTACAGAAAGGAAATCTTAAAATACATTATAATGTTCATCGAAAATCAAATGTGTTGACAATTGAAACTTTCGAATGTACCGAAGATGGTTAAAAATCGACAAATATATGATAAAATGTGGAAATTCAGTGATAACAAAACAGCGTGTAAGCTAAAATGTTACCTCATTCAGAAATCGATTTAGGAGAATTGATGAAATCATAAAAGTACAGGGTGAACGTGAAGTCCTAGATAGTGCCTTACATTCTGGAAAATGTTTAGCAAAACTCACCAATATATGGTATTTTTTGTATTCCACATTTTTCCACATTGTAAAGCAGTATATGAACAAGGACATTTATTTTTTTAAGTTCGTAGATCAATCTACTATGTACATCTTTACTGTAATTTAACTTGTGGAATCTGAAATCCTCTTTTCTCTCACTTTTTTTATCTCTATATATATACTATTTCAAAATGAACATCTATAATTAAAGTTTCGAAATCTTAAATTATTTTTTACGTATAGGATAATCCTGCAAATCCATTCAAACAAATGGATTCCACTAGTGTATATTGTCCACCAATTTAAAATTTGGATTTCAAGTATATTCACAATTCACGGCATTCGCATTTGGCTTCTGGTACTTTCTTCATTCGCATCACTTACTCCCTGAATCCATAT
>JAQIXS010001036.1:0-34739 GCA_034700785.1 Rossiulus vilnensis | reverse complement strand
GTGCGTCTCTGGCCAAGTTATTTCTGCTTTCAAGAAACTACAACCTCTTGGCCGCTTGCCTGAAATGATTACAAGCTGGAGGCTCCGGTCTAGAGATGCAGAAGGATGGAGCCAGTGCTGCCACTCAACTCAGCCTTCTCATTTACCCCATGTTTATCCCTAGCGACTGATCCATAGACTAGGAACCAGTTTTTGAGAGCGGTGAAGGCGGACTGCTCTCCATTCGTCATTAATTTCTGGTGGAAAAAAAATAAAAAAGGTATGGCCTAGATCCACGCTGCGGTTTCGGCATGCGTGATTTCTGATTTGCATTGTGAATAATTGCGCGGGGAGGGGATGTGACCTCGTTTTAAGTGGTGCTTGTGTTTCTCTAGCGGACCTGATTGAGTAGCCGTACCCCGCACCGCCTGGGAGGAGCGCCTCTTTTGTGGGTCAGCGTCTGTGATTGAAGTTTTTTTTCTTTCCGGTACGGTACCGAGAGGAGGGACGTGGGTCTCCGCCGCCGATGGCGTGCGTGAAAAACGACGCTGAGGTCGTTGAAAGCGCCAGGGTAGACGCTGGTATTGGCGACGTCTTCGTCAGGTGGGTCATGCACCAATGAATGTAGTAGTTCGCGAAAATGCAGGCTGAATTATTGGCACAGGCACCTGGAGCAAACCCAGTAATCTTGTGAATTTAACATGTTTGTGTATGTGTATTAACATGTAGGTATATACACACAAGGACTCGGTGAAATGAAAAAAAAATGCCATGACCCTAAGGAAAGTATCCTGACTTTTCCATGACTTTTATGACCGTTATTAACTGTCTTGAGTGTGTTCTTCTGGATGAAACCAATTGCATGTTATTAAATTGCTAACTATTTGTAAATTGTGGTAAAAACTCCATGTTATAATTGGAATGGACATTTTAGAAGTCGTGGAATGTAGAGTACCAAAACTCTGTGAAGGATATTTGATGATTGTCGGTAATGTCATTTGTAATGTTGATGTACAGTGTAAGGCTCTCTGTTTGGTTGTTGGGGATAGCTCAACCATTTAGGCTATAAATAATAAATGGTTATGATGTCAAAATCATAGCTTGCTCTTGAATAAGTGTATCCTCAAATCCTGATGCTGAATTTTTGACTGTTGAACTCCAAAATTCTGATTAGAATGCAGCCACCACCCGGTCAAAATGCAAAACATCATCCCTCGAAGCTTAATCCTTAATCAATTTTGGGTTATGCAAGCCTTCGCTAATCAAATGAGGTGGGAATAGTTCTCATACACCTGACTGGTGTTACTTCCTTCGGTGAGAAACCGATTAAGTGGATTGTTCTCATTCTCAAATAATTTTGCGCTAGCAACGCAACTGCGGTAAACAAAACCTGATTAGCAATACGGCGCTACGTTATGCAGCAGCGCAATAATTCATGCATAATTTATTCAGGAGCTTGGTATGTTCCCCTATAGGTCATTTAATTTACGCGTTTCAACAAGTTACATGCGTTGTGTAAAAAAGCTGTTGACATAGTAGATTCCGCAAGTTTGGTCGCTGAAAGGATGTTCAATCTACGATTGGAGCTGTGCGATCAGCTGCCAATATGGCTATTCTGAGAAGCTCCTCGTGCCACTCGAGGTCATTTTTTGTCATCTGGCAGAACTCCATATTTACCGTAACACTATCTGATGCTATATCTAAGCAGAGAATGGCATGTGGTAACTGAACACCACGTTTCAATTTTTAAATTCATGTTTATTCTAATTTCAACAGGCGAGTGCAACGGTCAGTGGGCATTCAAGGTTCAAATTGCACGAAAGTAAGAATCCTTCATCTCTAACCACCTTTGAGGTCCTGGAGAATGTCCCGATGTTCAACTGGTGATGTTTCAGTTGCTAGATGATGCTGTTGATTTCCAGCGATGTGACAAGAGATTACAGCCGAACATTTGGCTGGTCTCATTCCGGTGTTTCGACAAGCGTTCCACTAACTCCATGCTGGATTTTACTTTTAATACGATAAGTTTTTCCGTAGCTCGGGTCTTGTGAAATAGCGTTTTTTTTAGTATAGTTACAAATGTCGGCTGGACTTCACCCGTCGCTCCGGTGGCCAAGTCCGAGGTCTCGTTTCTCACTTTTCTCAGTGGTTCGGAGCAAATCGTATACCAAGTCTCCGAAAAACTTTCCCTGTTGGCTTGCATTCTTTTACTCGAAGCGGTGAAGCTGAGCATTTCTGACCTGAATGTTTTACACCTTCGATTCCCTCAGTTGCTCTATCTGCTTCCCGTTCCTGAAGTTCTCGTAAATGTGATCAGACTTTCTGACGGGCACTGCATCGACCGAATCTTGCTTGCTGGCCAGTACCTTCGCGAACGTGGTTTCATCGTTCTTTTCAAGGTCCCTGTCGCTCTGCTCGGCGTACATGTTCACGCCCGGATATGGCGGCGGAGGGGTCTCGCGGCGGTTTCGGATCGGCGTATGACCACCGGCATCTTTCGGGGTTGCCACGTATCCGTTTATATTTTTGGCGGTGCCGTTGCTGGGCACAACGATGGACGTGCGGTTGATGATCAGAGGGTCTGCAGCATCCAAGTCCCTCTGGTTGGCCTCCTGCAGTTGCTCTTCCATCTTACGGTTCTTGCAGGCCTTGCACCTGCGGTAAATCATGACCGACAAGTAGCTGAGCAGCAGCGGGGTCGACGTGACCAGCAGCTGGGCCACTGGAGCCACCGCGCTGATGTCGCTGTCCGGCTGCGGCAGCGTCAGCCGCAGCACCATGAACGTGATGCCGGGGTTCTGGATGGCGGTCTCAATCGAGATGGCGATGATCTGCGCCCGCTTCTGCCGGCACACCCAGGCCATGAATGCGCCGAACACGTAACCGCCCCAGGCGATGCACAGGCCGGCCACTATCATCTGCCAGGTGATCAGCCGGAAGATGTACGTGGAATTCCAGATGCTGAGCTGCAAATTGTAAAAATGCAGGATTTAGCAATTAACCTGAACCACTACTTTGTCTTCCTCATGTGAATGGCCAGACATGCCCTCAATCATGTAATATTGGTTCATTGGACATGAAGATTTGATTTCCCTGTGACACAGGTATGTTATGGTTGAAGGAGGTTACTGAATTGAGCCGAATTGAACTTCGGCTTCAAAGACCGATCTTTGAAAAATGGAAAATTCGTGTCAATACTCACAGCCAGGAGCGTTATGATCAAGACGAGCGTGAACGGACGAATGATCTTGGCGGCGAAGTTAGCCCAGGCCGGCTTGCAGCGGCGGATGGACAACCCGACGGCCACCGGAATGGTGAAAGAAAACAACGAAAGGATCAAATTGGTGAATGGGATTCCGATTTTACCCTCCTCCAGGATGGTCTGGCCCAGAGTGTAGAGCCACATCGGCATCATGACTGGAAAGACAGATAAAATTTGATGAAGAGGTTCATTGACTGTGCCTTGGTGACCGTGATGATTGGCTTTAATCCAATCATTAATATCACTTTAGTGGTTTTTTTTTTGGTGTTTTCAAGAGAAACGGATCTATTGACGATGTCTGCCGGAATACCTTTTCACGATTCTCCAAACAATTCATTTCTTTTATTAGGTGCTGGTGTTTCAATGGCCACGCTACTGGAGGGATGGTTTATCTCAATGTGCAATGTACTCACATAGGGAAGCCGTGGTGCTGATGAGCGTCATGGTGATGCTGAGGTTGAGATCTCCTTTGAGCAAGAGCGTCCAGAAGTTGCTACCATTGCCACCAGGGGAACATCCTAAGGTGAACAGGCCCAGGCGCAGATTCGGATCGGACAACAAGAGAAGGCCAAGGGCGTAGGATGCCTGGAAAATCAGCAGAAATGTGGTTGTTAATAATATCAACATCCGTTCTAAATTTTCCCGTTATATCTTAATGCCGCTGCTGGCCCAAAGCCATTGCCTCTTAATGTACTCACTGCCGGCATGAAGGCGAACTGGCTGAAAAATCCCACGGCAGGTCCAATCGGCTTCTTCAGTATGGCCACAACGTTGGCCAAGTCGATTTGCATTCCCATCATCAGCGTGTTTATTATCACGGCCATGCTGACCACCACGACAAAGACAGTGTCCAGGGTCCCAGCATCGCGCAGTATCGTCACCTTATAGCTGTTCGACAGGAGGATTTTGGTGGCTGTTGCCGCTTCCTCTTCCACAGAGAGTTCTTGGGAGCGCTTAAACAGGAACGTGGTTCCTTCCTTGTAGACTTGGAATTTTTTGGCCGGCCGGGTTTTCGGCTTCAAAACTGGAACATCGGGTACTTCCAGAGGCGCTTCCTGTGATGATGTCCCAGAGTCCTTCGGTTGCTGCGCAGGTTCTTTCGACGCTGATTCATACACCAAGCTGTCTGATGCAAGGGGTGGTGCGTCCACCGATCCGTCCTCCTCTTTGGCTTCTTCCTCCTCGTTGGTTGGTTCTTCTTCCTCGTTGGCTGGTTCTTCTTCCTCGTTGGTTGGTTCTTCCTCCTCGTTGGTTGGTTCTTCCTCCTCGTTGTTTGGTTCTTCCTCCTCCTTGGTTGGTTCTTCCTCCTCCTTGGTTGGTTCTTCCTCCTCCTTGGTTGGTTCTTCCTCCTCGTTGGTTGGTTCTTCTTCCTCGTTGGCTGGTTCTTCTTCCTTGTTGGTTGGTTCTTCCTCCTCGTTGTTTGGTTCTTCCTCCTCCTTGGTTGGTTCTTCCTCCTCGTTGGCTGGTTCTTCTTCGTTGTTTGGTTCTTCCTCCTCCTTGGTTGGTTCGTCCATTCCACTCATCTGGTTCGGGTCATCTTCCTGCTCCACGGACGCCTGATCCGTCTTTTCGTTTTGGCCGTCTTCTTGACCGTCCACAACATCCTCACCAGTTTGATGCATATCGGTCTCAAACTGGTCTGTTTCTTCATTTTCACCTTCCGTCACGACATCGCTGTTCGGGAGACCTGAAAAAATCAAGGAAAATCTGGAACTGCTCGAAATTATAAGCACTACTGCAATGCTACTCAGGAATATATTTCCATGATTTTGCCAAAATAGCTTATCAATTATAAGAGGTGTTATTATTACAGGTTGTAAAGTGCTCCTATATTTCCAATATTTTTAACCCTTCCTATATATTCCTTTGTTTTGTAAAAAATCCTGTTATTTAATATACATGTATTTTGACGATATCCCTTTAGTGGCAGCGCGACCACGATCGAAAGCTCAGACGATGACTTCGCGGAGGCACCTGAGTCCCAGTTGGGGTTTGTGGCCATGATCGCCAACTACCCGGAGATCTTCAAGCGGTCGCAGACGCCAGCTTCGAGGAAAGCGAAAACCAGGGCCTACCAGAAAATCCAGGAGGCGTACGAAAAGAATGCCGGGCAGAAAATCACACTCAACCAACTGCTGAAGAAGGTGCACAACATGAAGACGAGGGTGAAGCAGAAGATGGACGCCTGCCGCTCAGGGAACAGAAAAGTCATCCTTAAGGACTGGGAGAAGGCTTTGCTGCAGTTGCTGGCAGGAGGAATTGGCGCCAGTGGAGGAGGCGCTGCGGTGGCACTTAGCCCTGCCACGAACATGTCTCTCGGTAAACGAAAAATTCCCCAATTACTGTTATTTGCTTTAGCACGGTGTCCAGCGAAATTTATGCCGATTTTTATGGTACTTCTTTCTTTTGAAAAGGTGGTTTACTCATGGGTCACAACTCGGCACCTGTCAGAGAGCCGACTGAAGTCGACGTGAACGCTGCTCCGAGTCCTCCGGCCTCCAGAGTGAGCTCTTCGGTGCCGCTCGTGGACCCGCCCAAGAAGAGGAAGAGCGCGATCCTGAACATTTACGAAACGGACGAGACGAAGCGACTGTCGCTGGACGAACTCCAGCGGCTGGTGCTCCTGAAGCACCTGAGGGTGCTGTACCTGAAGGAGGAAAAATTGATGCGCGAGCGGAATGCCGACCCGAACACAATGAGGAAGGATCCCTCGACTCAGTTCGGTCTCGGGTAAAACGCTTCGCAATTCCTGCGGAACACGTTTTAACGGTTTCTTGGTGCCCTTCGCTTCCTAACATAACCACGATGTTCTCAAGAGTCGCTGTGATTTCGTGATTTTTACGGCTAAGAGATGTGAGATGCCACTGATTGCACCAGCTCTCCGATTGGTCCAAATAACGGTAAAGGATGGAACTCGAGAGGGAGTTAAGACTAGCGAAACAAGATTTCCCAATGCATGCGCAATATGAGAGACTGAAATTTTACAAAGAGGTGGATGCAGTCTCGGAACAAGGTTTCCAGGAAGGTAAAATAACATGATGTCTGCGTAGTGTCAGACGTGCACATACAGATTTCATTTACAGATTTATCGAAGTCATAAATATCAATATGGGGCCGTCAAAATGTGATATTCTTCTGCAGAAAACTTCGATGGACTAAAATCTGAACGTAATGCCTGGTTCCTGATCCGGTGGAGGCTGCTTTCGACTAGATTTAATGTGTTTGGACATGACTCGATGTAATAACGAAGGTTGATTTGTATCTGATTGTGTGTATCAGTCGTGAACGCCGAACGAAAGCAGATGCTCTCCCGTTGAGGCATTGCTCAGGTTTTTTTCTGTGGATTTCGAACTGCTTTTAATACGCTTAATGCCGTGGTAGCTGTTCATTAAAATTTGTAAGACTATCAGATTCTGGTTGATGTAGTTCGTTGCACTAATTTCAAAACGATTTCAATTGCATTGAAAATAATTAGGATTGTAATGCTACCAACCATCTTGTAGTATTATGCCAAAAATTAGCGGTCATGGAACTGGGAGGGACTCATCAATTTAACATTTTTAAATGGATCAACGTGTCATAAAAAAATCCTGTTTTGATTTTTGGGATTCTTGGAAATAGTTTTAAAATGAGTGACAAATGGTAATTTCAGTTGGGTTTTTTTCATCCTTAGATTTCTTGGATATCTATGTATCATTATTGGTCATTATTGTTTATTACTGCTCATCATTTTCCTCGCTTTATCCATCTAGGGCCGGTTGCACCACCAGGAAAGCCATTGCACCACAGCAGGTTAACATGTATACATCAAGTTAACTTGTGGTCGTTTAACCTTCAATGGTGCACCCTGCCTTTTGGTTTTGAAATTGCTTGCCAAGGGTAGGTATCCCCCCTCATTTGAACAGTTTGTGTGCTAAGAAGTTTTTATTTGTATTACCATCGGAGTGCTCTTCAGGTGACACAATCGCATCCGGCAGCTCGGAATCGGCAGTGGCATCTTCAGAAGTTGCCTGCTCGGGCATCGTCGCTTTTCTGTACACCGGGGCCTTAAGGGGCGCCCGCGTGGTTGTGTTAACGGTCCAGTCTATACTGGTGGTCCAATCCTCCGGCAATTGGCTGCTAGTGGCCTGCACCAGAGAAGGAGAGGACGGTTGTGCCTCATCCACATCTGGTTCAAACGTGCCATCGCTGCAAGAAGACAAGTTGAAGGCTGCCCGAGTGTCTTCGAGCTGCTCCCAGAAGACCTCCAGATTGGCGTAGCCCAAGCTGTTGGCCCGCAAGAGCACTGTGTAGTTCTTGTCCTCCAAGAAGTCGCATGGCGTGACTTCGAACGTGCCATTGAGGACGTCCAGGTTGTACGGGGTGTCGGAGATAACGGTCAAGAGGCCCGGAGAGGCCATCCAAGGCCGCTTCGCAAGGTCCTCGCTGGTGCTGTTGTCCCGTATGTTCAGCGTAACGTTCACAATGTCCTCTTCGATGAGGGTCAGCTTCTCCGGTGCGAATTCCAGAACCAGATTCGAGGTGATGTTGGCTTCTGCAGCACAAGTCGGACAGGCCCAAAGAAGAATCAGTGCTCCGAGAAGCTTAAGGCGAAGGAAGTGCCCCATTTTGGAGATCGGTCGCAGAATGGCTGCAATTGAGGATTTCACGACCCCAATCACCGGATCGTTGCGAGGAATTGCCGATTAGCGCGAAGCATCGAGCGAATTTCGATTTCAACGTGCCGTCTCTCTGCCACCGATGCCTTCCGATGGTCAAGAACCCGGGCCACTTCCGGAGACCGATCTCAAGTGCACAGTGTTCACCGAGACTGGAATCGTGGCATTCCACCAGTCTTACAACAGCTCCGGAGACAGGATAAAATGTCTGGCACTGGTTGCGAGTCCACTAACAGCAATAACTGGTAAGCGAGAAACCAAACAGTTTTTATCAGCCGATAGGAGCTACCCTCGATAAATAGCTGCTCAGATTGATCTCATTGGTGGCTTATCGGGCGATGCGCATGAATGGGACGAAGCCGGTGCTGACCGGGGCTAAGTGAAGTACAATTGTCCAGGCACATCCTCATTTGTCGCCAATGAAAAGGTCGTAGTTATGCCAGCGATCAAAGTCCATCCCAAGGATGCCTTTTCATCCTTTTGTCCCTTGACCGGAAAAGCGCAAGTGGAGCAATTCTTGAGAGGTTGCCGGTGTTAAGGTTGCGCTAATTTTCGATTCATCGATCAATTAGTCCGGACACGTGCCGTCTACGGAGGAAATCGGGCCACGGAGACACCGGGGCCAATTTTGTTGACGACAAGCAAAGCTTCCTCCTGCTAAGAATGAAACGTCGTCCGGGAGATTATCGGCAGTGTAGATTGTAGCCGGGTTTTGAGATTGGAGAAATGAGGGTGAACAAAGACGGTGAGGGCTAGGGTTTATCAGCATTTGGGAACCGGAAAAAAAAGCCGGTTTAAAATATTGGAATTTATCGATGGAATTTGCCAATGCGATTGATAGGCCGGGGAATGACGCAGGGAGAGATCTTGTCCGGTGGAGTTATTCTGGCAGTTATTGCCAAGGGCTCTTTGATGGGGGACCCATTGATGTCATTTTATATATTGATGACATGTATATGAAAGCAAAAATCTAAATTTCATGGGGTTAGCAGTTGTTTAGGCTATGGCAAGATTGATAAATTAGCATTAGATAGTTTGCAAAACATACCAAAAGTATTTTATTTTTTCGAGAAACAGTTAGAATTTGCGATGCATTTTTTTTATCCGATTGAAAAATAAACATTTTTGATATTGTAGCGCTAATTGGTTAAAACCAATTTAGCATAAAAGACATTTATTTGGTCTTAAATCTATTTGGTCTAAAAATGGAATAAAAAAATATACTGCCCATTTAAAGTAATGGAAATACTTTTGGTATTTTCCCAAAGAATTTTTGTGAAGAAATTTATCAGAAGGAACATAAAATCGGTTTGGTTCCTGTTAAGATTTTATTTGCTTATCATGGTGAGAATCATAAGAATAAACGTAAAAATTTGATAGTAAAACTTTTTCACAAACAGTCCTTATGGAGAATAAATCTTGCAAAATCAGTAGAAAACAGTGGATTGAAGAGAGTGATAGAAATACAAAATCTTCCCATACATATTTTAAACGAATTTAAATTATCGTCTAGCCATGACTAGCGCAGGTCGTTGTGTATCAGGCGTGTAAAAGGGACGCTGAATTACGATTATCTGCCACCTGATAAATCCACTCGTGGATAATCGAACCTTAATTGAAATTTATCTAAATGTAGGTTACATTGATCGAAGCAATACTTTCACAGGTATTTTTCCACGACTGCTGTCGTGGTTCAATTCAATTCAACTCAGTACCCTACAGTCAGCAAAGGTTTGCCATGTGGTAGGGGGCGTGTAATCCATCGACCCATGTGATTCTTTTATTAATTATTGAACTTGAAGGACACCATCATTATTGCCGAACTGAACTTCTGCTGGCTAAGGGCCATCCTTTGGGAGAGCATTCCAATGTCTGACAGCATGCAAGAAATAAGACCGAAGTCGGTCTTGGTGCCTTCCTTCAGGTATTTCTTTTCCTGATTGGTAGGTCCTCTTTCGCCACCGTGTTATCCTTGCCGTGAGTTCCGGGGTCTCTTTATCTGGATTTTTGAGAGGCTCGTCAAGTGGCAGGGGAGTGTGTTGGCTCATACTTGACTTTGCAAGAACCTTGAAACCGGTGCCACTGTTCGAGTTGATGAAATGCAATTTATTGTTAATTTTCTCCAATTTTTTTTTTGCTGACGACAATGGTCGCTGCCAGCACAATCATCAGAATACGCACCGATTGCATCGAGATGCGATAAGAGGCCGAGAAGCAATCTTCTGATAATGCCTTCACGGTTCGGCTGGGACCCGATAAACATTCTGTATTAAAAACGCAAAGTTTGATGTCATTGCAACTGTTCGAGCATTACGAGATAGAGATAAAATTGTAGTCGGAAACGCAATCGCGCGATACCGAACTCTTTTATCCGCAATTATTCGGGGCCAATATATCGAGGTTACAGCAACGCTCTCCGGACGCCGGTGAATCCGCATTTTTTCGAAATTTATCTCAAAAAGTGAGATCGATCCAGTCGAAATGGCGCAAGGGCCTGTTCACGAAATCGGTCGTTGCCCAATTTTTTTTTTTTTTTTTTCAATTTTCACAGCTGCCGGTTATCTTCGGTGATTTACGAGTGAAAAGCGTAGAGATTACGAAAAAAAAATCGGAAAACATCAGATTAAATCAATGTGTGAAATCTTGGCCTTCAATTTGAAAAGCGCAGTTTAGCAATTGATTCTGCAATTTACACAAACAAAACGTCTTTAGCAAAAAAATTGTTTTTATCTGGATTTAATCTGCTGTTACGTGTACTCAGTTTTTTTTTCTCGAAAAACAGATTTTGGGTAGATTTGCGGCATATTCTTTTGCAGGCATTTTGTTTCGCTACAGTTAATAATAAACAGTTTCATTTCAGTCGAAAAACAAATTTAAGCGAATTTCAAAAATTCGCCTAAATTGACTGTCGAGAATAGCCTGAAACTATCATCAAATATTAACAAGATAATTATCCTTCAGTGAAAAACTAGCAATGTCAGTCTTGTTTCAATCGATGCGTATCTTCTTTGTATTCAAATTTGTTCTTTATTCGACTTTTAACGTGTAGTTTCACAAAACGTTGCAAAAGCGACACATTTAGCGTTTAAAGCTTAGCAGGTGAAGGATTCAGCCGCGTCCACGGGTTATGACTTGAATAAATTGCTTTCTTCAGCGACCCTTGCCGTTGCGTTCACATGCCGTCCTTTCCATCGTCCATGTTCAGCATGGGCATTTTTAGTTCTGCGATGGCATCTTGACCATCGTCCAAAATGAGGCCGTTCGGCACCGAAGTGAGGTTGATGTCGCTGGCGTGGTGCGTGCTGAGATTCAGAACGTCCGACACCTCCTGGAGAAAGTGGTTGCCGGAGAGGATTTGGATTTTACCCGTTCGATGGATTTCCGCCACCTGCTCTGGCGTGGCGTGGATTTGGATGTCCCCTTGCAAGGTGTGGATTATCTGCGAAGGAGAAAAATGGAACGAGGAGGTTAATCCGTCAACTTATGTCATTTTCGAGAAGGAGTCTTACTAACGATAAATATCCACTTTATTTAATTTAATTGGACGAATTTAAGGCGTTGATTAGCCAAACCGTGAATTTTGGTAACATGCGTACCCTGATGCATATCGTCCACGATAGTGCATTCTTAAATATTTTACAGAATTGGCGATTTTTAAAGAAACACCTTCCGGCTTGTGACCCGGAACTGGTATTGTCCGATTACGAGGTATCGTCATGACCAAACATTATCCTATGTTGAGCAAAAACTGCCGTGTTCTACCCAAGGTTTTTTTTTCTTCACATCAAGAAACCCCACCTGAGATTCTTGATCGATTCCAACAGCGATGGATTCGACATCGAGGCCCAGCTCCATGTGGACAGGGTGGTTTTCCATGAGGTCCACCAGGGCCTCTTTCTCGTCCTGCAGGTCGATCATGTCCATGTCACTGTTCGCACCCTTGATGATCGTGAGCTGACCGGCCCGCCTCAGCAGGTTTACGTTGCTCAAAGAGAACGTTGGCGTTTGGTTGTCGTCGCCAGCGGCGTGCAGCTGCACGGACATGAGCTCGTCGCCCTGACAGTCGTTGGCGCTGCTGCTTTCGTCCATTTCTCCGTCGCCCAAAAGGCCGTTGTGGCTGCCTCTGGAAGTTAGGAAACGAATGGGGGATTAGGTTAGAGAGACTCGGCGGACCCCGGATGTGACGATTGCAAAGTCCACTCGCCTCTCTCGAAACGCCTTGACCTTGAGCGGCATGCCCTTTAACTTGCGGCGAAATGCGGTCCGGCACTTCGAGTCCAGGTTTAGCTTTATGCGCTGCCAGTCTCTCTCGCTGATGCGAAACTTGTGGACGAGGTGACCTGAAATTTAGGACAGGGCAAATAAGTGCGAGGAAGATTCAATTCAATTCGCATTGGACCCAATCATATGATCAATGCTAAGAAAAGCTAGAATTATCGGCCTTTGAACTTGCATTTTATTCCGTAAATCATGAGCGGGTCAAGTTGCTTCTTCCCGTGCTTGCCGTGCCCCGATATGTTGGAACAGGCCTGCGTCTCTCGGTCGAAAAGGTAGTCCAACAGCGTCAGGGCCATCTTTTCGGGCGTCTGACAGCTGCTGTTCACGTGGGCCAGGTCGCTAGTCAAGAGATGAAAATGCACTCGTTAGTTGCGGTCGCGATCGAGAGATTGATCCGCAAATCTCGCCGGAAAATACCTGGGTGCCAAATGACATCTGACCCTGAATTCAGGGTTGTTCTCGTCCCCCAGCCACGAACCATCCGGGTATTCACCTAATCCAGAGAGAAACGGGATTATTAATCGGGAACGATAGCGGCAATGTTTGCGCCAACGACAACTTACTTTCAGAGTTGAGCGTGACGAGCGTTATGTTTGAAGAAATGCCCGGTAAAAAACTGACTGAAATTGAAACAGAATTAAAATTATTGAAATGCACTGCAATTTTGAAATTGCAATTTATTACAAAATTGATATTGGGATTAAATCTTTGGAATTATATCTCGTTTTTCAGGACAAATACACTAATGCCGAGGGATAAAACTATATCTGCCTATAATTTGAAAAAATTAGGTTTTTACAGAAATTATTACAGGGTTTGCGCTATTATTTACAAAATCATTTCCCTGTTCAACCCAAAAAAAATTTCTTCTGAATTGTTGAAAATAGGTTCTGTTGCAAAGCAAACATTCAAACACTTACATAAAGGGAAGATTTATTAATGACAAACTTATCAATGTTTTTTTTTGCGTAGCTCTTGTAATTTCGGAGCACTTGCATGTTCTTCAAGCGAAAACTGATAACTTGTTTTTACATTTATTGGAAGAATCCGCGAGCGATTCGGGCATCTTGACGCCTCCTTTTCGCAGGTGGTCGGCCATCGATTCGATCTTCTCGTCCAACTTCTGGCACCTGAGCGTGACCGATTCCATCTTCTTTTCCATGCTGTCCAGCCTCAAGACAATTGCTTTGTGAATGTTTCTCAAGAGATCCTGGATGCATTCGGAAGGCAATTGCGTTAAACTCTATGCAGCGACCCGTAGCAACGCGGCACTCCTTTTTAATCCTTACTATCAAAGTTGATTCTGGAAGGTCCGAGGTAGGTACCACTTTGGCTTTTTTCCTGACCGGCTCGAAGGTGCCCTCATCCCTGCTGTTGCTGTCCGCGTCGCATTCCTCCAAAAAGTTTGGGACCGAGTGGTTATTCGCCAAGGCGATGAGCCGAGGGTTTGAAGCCGGTTTGCTCACGAGGACCATGCCGCTGTTGCCCCTGGCCTTCTCGAGGGTGCCGTTGAAATGCTTTGGATCTGGAATTGAAATGGGGGGGAGAGGAAAATGATGCAAACGTCAAAAATCAAAATATAATATATATAAAAACTGAAATGTTACGCGTGAGCTTACATGTATTTACTAAGGCCTTAACCTGCAGAGAGGCCACTAAGTCCTGAACGGACATTTCTGTTGTCATCTGGAAAAAAATTAATACAAGTTTAATCGAATTATGCTATGATAATGAAGCTCATTTTTCAGGTAAATCAAAATAGTTATAATAGTAATAATTAACGTTTTTGTTATTGCAAAACTTCTTAATTCAATAACAACCCAGAAAAATGACTTTAGAATAATTCACTGCAATTTTTAAATAAATCAAGATGATGTGTTTACGAATAATATGAGAAACATTTTTTCTTTAATGTTAGCTTAGTTATGTTTTCATCTAAACACCCTAGAATTCGCTTGCTGACTGTAGGGTACTGAGTTGAATTGAATTCGTCAAATTTCAAAATCCCTAGCTCAAACGTTTATTTAGATATTTAGATTAATATTGTATTTTAAATACATTTTTGGATTGTAATTGAGATGTGTTTAAAAGTATTATGTGAAACATTTCAATTTTTTTTAAACTTTTAGCGAAGGTATGTTATTTATCAAAACATTTCCTAAATTTCAAACTTTTCCACTCAAAATCTTATTTGGAAGAAAAATAATAGGCCTACTTTTTTCATTTTAAAAATGATAACTTTAGACGTGCTCAAAAAATATTTTTCTTCTAAATAACATTTTGAGAATTTTAAGGGTGTTTTGATGAGATCATGCTTTGGCTCGATTTTTTAAAAAATGAAATGCTTTTCCTAATATTCTTAAATATGAAAATATTTCAATTTTCAAGGTATGTTTTTTTTATTAAAATAACCTGAGAGTTCGTCAAATCTCAAAACTTTCCGTTCGAAATTTTATTTTTGAGTTGTAATTTAGACGTGTTTATGAATAACACGATAAGGATTTCAATTTTTTTTAAAAATTTCAGCCAAGTTATGTTTTCATCAAAATACCCTTAGGAACCAGTCAAAATTGTATTTGCAAGAAATGTTCAGGGAATCCACCATCAGGATAAAAAAGAAACATGGTTAATAGGATTTTTTTTGCAGTTTTACTTGTAAGAAAAACATTATTTTGAATAATTTTGAAAAATAATTCAACATGGCGGCAAAATTCATTATGCGTGAAGTCCCGTTTCTAATATTATACAAAAATTAACTATAAGTTTCAAAAATTTTAAAATTTACCCACCCTTTTTCATAAAATGAAAAGAAAGGAATACTGTACGCGTAATAGGCCTAGGAGATTTTTTGAATTAATTTTCTTCCCCCATTTAACTTATCAGTTTGGGAAACAAAAATGGCTAAAAAATCGAACGCGCACCATTCCACGTGCATTCATTCTAAATTACGTCACACGTTCGAGAATGTATTTTGGGTTTGAGCTCTGATTATTTAAATAAGCATGCATGTATTTAATATTTAAATGTTTTACCCTGGCTAGGGTTTAAAGGGTTAAATGCAAGTGGAAAATTCGTCTGCTCGAAAGCAACAAAGCCTTGCCCGTGAACGGCGGTCGTTAACTACGACTTCGCCATTATCCAAAAGTGCGTAATGACAACGCTGGCTGGTGGCCACGGTAAACGCAGCGCGATCCAGCCGAGAGAAACGCGCGTTTCGGAGCCCCGGGATCCGCGGAGAAATGGCAAAAATTCGGGCCGAAAACGAGCAGACGAAAATGCAAAGGTTTGGTGTTTTTTGGAAATCACGTACCTTCTCGGACCCGCGATAATGGCGTCTCTTCTCGTCTTCCAAATGAGAGCGTGACGTCACAGGCTCGCGGCTGGCGGCGCGGCTTCACTCGGCTGGCGGCTGAAATGGCGGCGTCACGTGTCAGAAGGTAAGCCGGCGTTGCAGCACACGTTAGCTTGGGGCAGTCCATTTTGGACGGAAATTTATTTCAAAATCCAAGATTTGTGATTGTTTTAGGGTTAGCTTTAAGCACATTATGGACGGCTCCCAAATTGGTGGTGCAAAAGAAAAGCCTCGCGTCGGCCGACGGCTTGTTTCGTGTCGACTGTCGGCTTACTCGGCTCGAATGGAATCGACTGACTTGGGGATAAATTTCGGCTGAGACGCATCGTGGACGTTCTCTGCTTCCGCGTTCGAAATGAGGCGATGTTGATTTATTTGAAACACATTTTATTTCGCGACCACAGATAAAAATTGCTAGGAAATGGCGGTGAGTAGTTTTACGCGAGCATTGGGTTTTTTTATTATTTCGAAATAGGTCGAGTACTGGCAGAGAGTGTTTTGCGGCGTTGGCAAGGCGATCTTCTGCCACCTTGCGGACCATCAATTTTCGTTCGAATTTTCCATGAAAAATTAATTATTCAAATTTAATTTTTGACGCTAACAGGCCCCCAAAGGCAAACAAGGCACCAAAGGACAAAAGCAGATCGTGGACGAAAACAAGCAGACCATCAAGTTCTACACGTACATGGGCAGCATCGCTAGCGTGAGTGTTTACGCGAGATACGTCAGCAGCTGATGGAAACCCTTTCAACTTGAACAAATTGATTTTCATGGATGGCGTTTTTTTTTTCAAATTTGGTTTCAGGCGGTCTACGTGATCATAAATTTCGCGTTCTTCTGGGAAAGCTTCACTCTATTTTCGTGGGTAAGTTGGCGTGATTAACGTGACCCCTACGCGGAAATCCTTAGAAAATGAGAAGAGGAAGAAGAGCTTAAAATCATTCAAAGAGTTGGCTTTAGCAAATTATGGGCACGTACTGCTAGTTAAAATTCGTCTTGCAGGTAAGGCTTCACACCCTCGTAAGTAGATTGTTTCTAAAAAAAGGGGGCCGATGCCCTCCTCTGTCTGATTTCCCTCTCCTCCACCCTTACCCTCTACAGTGCTACAGTGGTAAGGAAGTAATTGGGACACCCAAAGGGGTTGTGGAGTGAAACTTGAGTGTGCCACCAATGAAAGGTGTTATGCTAATGTGAAGTACCCGTTTGTTGTAGTCGATACTCGACTGTTTCTGCACCGACATCACCGACAGGGCTGGGTGCAAAAAGAGGTCTTTTAACAGTGAAATTCTCCCTCCTAGAAAAACTTGAAATATCAACCGAAGCCCTCCCAATGTGTGAAGAGTCTTCCCTTGTCCCTATTTTGAAATGTTGCTCGTGGACTTGAAAGCAAACCTTGGCAAGGTGGAAATGAGTAGAAGTTATTCCACTGTGGCCCTGTCGTCACATGTCAGTGTTCTGAAAAGTTTGCGAATGTGGTTAAAATGCACCAAATAAGTTTAAATAGGGAAACCCAATGAGTTCGACAAATGCGACCTATCATTAGGAATGGTCTTATTGTTAAGACCATTTCATTCTAATCGTACGCATTTTAAGTTGTGCGGGTATATGTGCGTGGTCACTTACATGTGAAACGGGACATTTGAAGTCTCGTTTGCTCTGAATAGAGAGGATTTGTGAATACTGCGTATAGCTACGAGTTTAGTACCTTCTGCAAGTTGCAACTTACATCGAAGTTGTATTAATTTTTCGGGACGACATAAAACCACATCGACTCAACGAATTTTTTTGTGTGCAGTTTATGCTGATTCTGTCGAGCGCCGTTTACATCGGAGCAGTGCAGTTTTTGACTTACATGGCCAAGCCTTCGTATTCGGAGACCGGACAACTTCTTGATGGCGGTCTCGATCTGAACATGGAATCCGGTGTTGCTGAGTGAGTACTGAGTCAAATTAGATACCTTAAAGCTGTCTGCTTTGTTGCTCATATTTAATTCTCCGCATTATTTTTTATTTATTTTTTAAAAATAGACACATCAAAGATTTAACAATACTGACAACAGCTGCTCAAACACTTAGTCTGATATCGAACTATTTTTGGATACTCTGGTTATTGGTAAGTGTAAAACGTGGCGCATTACAAGTTTATGAAAGTTTGTTTCTGGTTTGGTTGAATTATCTATCCTGATGAATTCCTGACTTGTTGCATGAGATTTGGTGGGGGCATTTTGTATCTTTATTCATTGACACTTGAGGTTTTACACTTTTTTAAGCAACTTAATAAATCTTCGGGTGATTTAAATTAAATTAATTTTGCAAGCTGTGTTAGTTTCACGGTGAATGCTCTGAATTTCTGGAAAATGGTAGTTGCCTGTTGCTCGTTTGTTATTTGTCCTGGCATAGTTCTGGTTTAGTTTCAATATTTAGACGGTATATGACATTGCAAAACAGGCTTAGCAAAAACATTTCATGGTTTGGAAAAAATTGTGGCGCGAGAAGTCAAAAGCGCTCATTGCTTGTTCTTCTTTCAAGGCACCAACGAGGGCCATCTACTTGCTTTGGACGAACATTCTGGGGCCATGGTTCTTCCAAGCGGCTCCCGAAACCGACGAAAAGAAACAGAAAAAAATGGAGCGCAAAATGAAAAGGCAGCACTGATGGAGCTGTGCTTGGCCAATCACACTGGTTTAGCTGCGAGGGCCATCGATCATTCGTCGCCTGTCGAGAAACTCAAAAGTTTTTTGGAATCGAGGTGGGTGCTGTAATGGTAGCGGAAAGAACCCGTTCATTCCCCTTGACGCCTCTTTTTTGCCTCAATCTAATCATCCTAGCTGATACTAAATTAAAGAATCTTGGCGTTTGATCTTCGTCCCGACCTCTTGGGACGAGCGCCAGGATAATTCTCCGGGGCACATACCCGGGAATTTTTGCCAATTCTTCGATACTCTGTACATGCAATCAATAACGTCACAACTTTCTGGTGGCTGCACACGTTGATTTTTGTTGCGATCGTTCGCTACAGTAACTAGTAACCGTACACTCTCGCTGACTGAATAATTACTGAGCGTGCTGAACTGGGTATTGGAACCACAATCTGTGGTTCCTGCATTTTCATGCACCCTGAAACCCAGCGTGGAAACCACGATAGAAACACTAACCTTGACATGTTTACCTACCTCCCTGTAAAGGTTATCAATTTGCTCCAAAATTCGTAGAGTTGGGGAGCTGGTGGATTACACCAAGTAGACCGTCACACTTGGGACATGTCGGGGCTCGTGGGTTGCTTTGGTTTTTGTGGTTTCCCCATTGTTGCTTCCAGGCAAATACTGGGACGGTTCGTCGAAAAATTAGCCCCAACTATGCTCATTCTCTTCTCTATTTAATTCTTACTGCATCCGATTCCGTTTTGCTGCCCTGCATGTGGCTTAAAATCGCGGTGGTCGTTAAACAAACCAACACGTAGCAGAACCTGAATGTACTAAAGACCTGGCTGGTCAAATTCCTTATTCACCAGCAAAGTGTTCTGAAAAATACCTTCAAAACTTGAGCGAATGCTTCCTGACAACAGGACAGAATTTTTGTGTATTTGGTGCCGCCCAAACGTTCATGATTGTCGATCAAAAATGTAAAGATTTGTGATTTAACTATGTGCAGCTGACCAGCAAAGGATTGTTAAGCAAATGCCAGAAATTTTAAATCTAAATGTATATTTTTGAGAGAAATAAAATCGTTGACCATTCTTCAGATCACGTAATAACTCCGACAACTTTCATTCCAAATTATTGTAAATTTTTTCGTTTGTGCATAAATCTTCATAGCCAAATAAACGTTATTTCAAATGTCACTTCATTTATTTCTTGTTAGAATTTTTCTTGAAGATATATTGGCATTAGGCATTTGGTATAAAAATTTAGGATAATGCCAAAAGTATTTTATGAAACAATAAAGTGTATGTGTGTTTATCCCTTGATAAGTTGACGGGTTGTTAATTGGACTGCCTGGTTACTACATGCCGTTTCCCCGCTAAGACCTTCGACGTAAAGAAATGGAAAAGAATCACTTTGTAAAGCATTTCTATTGAACAGAAAGAGAAAAAATACAAAACTACAAAACAATCGTAATATTTTCAATTATCAATTGAAACTCGCTCTTGGCAGGGCATTATACATGTATAACACCTAATATAATGTCGCCCTATGTCACTGTACAACAAATTATAACGACTCGCATGCTGATTCTAGGAAGAACGAACGAAATTCAACCAACGAAAAAAATTGCTATAAAATCCAAACTTTTTTAAAAATTAACCAAAATTTGCTTTTTTGACTTTAGTAACAAAAAAAATGCGTAGAAATATTCAGAACAAAAAAAAAAGTACGTGTTTTCGAGATTGCGGATGGAAAAAACACTTTTCCACCACATTTTTTACACAATATACAATAATAAAAAGCAACTGTTTATGAGATATACATATAATTCGTTCACATAAAAATTTTATCGAAATGAAAGACGAGTAGAAATTTGTATTGGCACGCGATTTTTCCTAAGAGACCATTCTGCGACCCGTAAGTTAAAAAAATTGTTGATTTCAACTGTCTAATTTTGGGGGAAATGTTCGAGTTCAAAATCGAAACAATTGGTCTTTAATTGAGCATCGAGACGAGCAAGCAACTATTTTTGGTCTTCTTATACGTTTGTTTGTGCACCATCAATATTCACTTTTGCAGTGAACGTGAGACTGATGCCACAGATATGATGCATTTGGGCTTTCGAGATCCCTTCAATGAGTTTTGCGGCAACTCTGGGAGAACAAAGCTTTCTTCCTGAAGAGCATCGGTTGCTACCAATGGCTTGTCTTGACGAGATATGCATCGCGAACTGCTATGACCCATCCGATGGCGAGGTCGTGCCGAAGCAGGGCCGCTCACCATCCGTCACCCGATAACGTACCCCAGCTCGCAGTTTCGAATAATTCTAAGAGATGTGCTTCGGGTGTCACTGGACCGGCGTCTCCCTGCCGAGGTTCTCAGACGCGTGAGAAGCGCAGTAGAACTTCTTGTGAGCGATGAACGTCGATAAATAGGTGAAGCTGATGTCGCAAGACTTGCAGTACTTGGAGCCGGGACGCCGGTTTCCACCCACGCCACTGCTGCCACCCTGCGCATTTTTGGTATTGCTGGCCGTTGCCACCGCCACCTGCACCGGTGCCGCTTTCGCCCGAGTCTGACTTGCCTGAACAGCGGCAGCTTCTTCGTCCGAGTCCTCAGCAGGTTGTGGCGATGCAGCACCTCCGCCACTGTCTTCGGAAATGGTCCCCGTAGTCCCGCATGGAGACGGTTCTGGACTCCTGCTTGCCGGTGGGCTGGTGCAGCTCGCGCCCTCATCGGACGCTGTCCTCAGCTGACTGGAAGCGCTACCCGCAGCCTCTGCGGCAACACTGCCAGAAGCCAGCAGTTCTTTGTGCACGAGCCGGACGTGCCGCACCACGTTGCCCTTGTATGAAGATGCGTAGCTGCAGAAGTCGCACGAGTGCAGTGAGCTGGGGATACCGCCACTCACACGCTCGGTCTTGGCGGCATCCCCGTTGCTTCCCGTCTCTGAACTGGAGCGTGGGCTGCTCGCTTCCTCCAGTTCCTGAGCGCCACCCGGTGAGACTGCAGCATCGCCGTTGGCTGAAGCTCCGGCCAGGCAAGCGATGTAGCATTCCTCCTGGGCGTCTCCGCTGCGCTCCAGGTGCATCCGGATGTGGGTCTTCATACCACGCAGGGTGTTGCCGCGGTAGCCGCAGATGGTGCAGCGGAAGGCCCTCGAGGCGGCTGTGTCTGAGTGTCTTTGCGGGCCGGCAGGGCAGGCAGTGTCGCAGTACGGACACTTGAGGCTGGCCTTGGAGGCAGCGTCCTCTTCGCTGACTGCGAATGGGGCCTGGCAGCGACCGCAGCGCAGGAGGTTCTGGAAGCGTTGTGGCGCCTGGAGAGATAGAGAAGAGACAAAATGAATGAATGCCATCGCTGCAGGCACGTTAGTTACAATTGCAGCCTAAATTTCTGTTAGCTCAGGGCTGTCGTTTCAAAGTGAATTCCACTGTAATGGAGTGGAGATATATATGAGAAAGTATGGATCTGAACGGGTTCGGAGTTCCGTAAGTGGTTTCGTTTAAAGGAAGTCTTTCCTCGTGATCGCAGCCATTCCCATTTTTCTCGTAACATGATGAACTAGGTGTACTCGCAATAAAAGTTTGAAACTGTGATGCCAATTGCAATTAATAATACGGTGCAAGCTAGGGGTGGGGAACCAATAGGCCATTAATTGAAACATGGATCCTTGACAGTTGGACAGTTCAAGGTAGCTGAAAAAAAGCAGAGAATAGGCAATGGTGGCCAACCTGGAGGCTTTTGGAAGACTGAGGAAGACCACTGACTTTAGGTGCTACGGCGCCGCTCTGCTGAGCCAGCAGCACCGCCGCCTGCTGTTGGCTTGCCAGCAGCTGCTTTTCTTTGAGTTTCAGGCAGTAGTAAGTCTGGTGCGCTTGCAGATTATTGGGCGACGAGTAGTGGATGCCACAGGAGGCGCACATGTAACGGTTGTGGTGCTGCTTGACCACGGCACCATTGGGGGGCGAAGAGGGCCCGGCCGGCGAAAGGCTGCCCACGCTCAAAGTGGCGACACCCTTGTGGAACGGAGGGCTGGAAGAGGGTTTGAGTTCCTCCTTAACGGGAGATCCCGCCATCTGGAACTGACCGTCGGCCGGTTCGTCCACTTCCATCTTCACGCTGCGAAGAGACTTCTTCTCGTCCAGGATGGCCTCGGCACCATCTTCGGCGTCTGCTCCCTGGCTGCTCCGGCGACGCCTCGCGGGCTCCTCCGTGGTATCTTCTGCGGCTGGGCTGCGGGCGTCTACCTTTCTGGATCCGGCAACGCAATAGTGACGCCTGTGGACGAGGTAGTTCTCCTTCTTGTAGAAGACTACACCACAGTCCGCGCACTTGTTGGTGCCCTGCTTGGCAATCACTGCCTGGTGGTGTCGCGGGGGTGCAAGGGCTGGGTGCGCATAGAATTGGACTCCGTGCGGAGTCTCCACAGACGATACAAAGATAGCGCCACCGGAGGGCGCAGAGACGAAGGTTGGTGAAGGTGTCGCAGACGAGGACGTGGATGCCGTTGAGACGGTGGGTGTCCCCGGAGAGTCCGAAGCCCCGCTGCAGGACGACACCGGGCTCCTGACTCCGGCATAGCGCTTGGCCGTACTGCACCCCACGGGTGCCGAGCGCTTCAGCGACAGGTCCAACGGCTGCTCGGCCTTGGAGTCCGTAAGCCCGTTGACAGGCGGAGTGGCCGAGCGGGTGTCCGGCTTAGCGCTGTGCGCATGGGCCGCACCCGGAGACACAGAAGCCGGCATCAGCGCATGGACCGTCCGTGGCGAAGAGTTAGATGCAGTGGTTGAGGACGTGGTGGGAGGGGGCGATGCCAGGATGGTGAATGCGGGGAAGATGCCGGCAGCAGCCGCTGCCGAGAGGTTGCCGTTGGGCACCAGGAGTCCGGCACCGGTGGGGAGCATGCCCATGCTGGAGCCAGAGATGTAGGAGCACGGCACCAGGATGACCGGGTTGGAGGGGAACGTGAGCAGGGGTGGGCTCAGCACCACACCGCTGCCGTCTTTGGAGAAGGATGCGGCCGAGTTGCTAAGTGACGGTCCACTGCCCGGATAACCTGCAAGACAGAAGACGTTTATGAGACACATTGTGGGTAAGAGTAGGTTGAATTCGAGATGAACCACAGGATAAAGAAGAACAGCATTTCACTAGTAAATTGGGTGTTAAGCCTGAGCTTTTATCTCAACTGAGAATTAAAAACTGATTTCTCCATAATGCTGTGTCCACTTCACTTCCATGGACCAATTTTCTACACATGTATATGATGTCAGAATGTCATTTAAATCACGTTTGTGTCCATTAAATCTCACAATTAAACAACAAACAGCAAAGAAACAAGAAAGCTTTCCTGTTTTGGAGATTAAGAAAGGATTGCGAACGTGATTTCAAATCTCACGACTAGTTACATTTTCGGTGTTTCACGAAATCACAAATTCCTCGTCGAGACCGGCAATATTCACCTTGCGTGCCGTTGGCCATCTCCGGCAGCGCAGATGCCGCGAAGCTCTTTCCGGGCGCCATGTTGTTGTGGCCTCCGGGCGAAGAAGCGGAAGAAGACGAGGGATTGGAGACAGCCGCAGGAGGAGGATGAGGTGCAGCTGTCGAGTGCTTGACGTTGCCACCGACAGACCTGCTCTGGTGCCTGGTGTCGCAGTAGAGCTGCTTGTGCACCTGGTACGTCTTGGCCGAAGAGAACTGGATGTCGCAGTTTGAGCAGTAGCGATCGGCTGGAGGGACGATGAGCATGGTGCTGGCGCCCCCCTCCTGGTGCTGGCTCAGGTGCTGCAGGAAGCCCGGCCTCTTGCTCGTCGTGTAAGGGCAGTGAGTGCAGGAGAACGTCCGGCTGTTGCCCTTGCCGGTCTTCGGGGGCCGAGGAACCGCTTCCGGCTCCTCCTCGGCCTCCGCTTTCACTACGCTGTTGCTGTTTACGCGCTGACCTGTGGGAAATGGGAAGATATGACGGTTGAAGACGGAGATGGAATATGGTTAAATATGAACGATTAAATACGGAGGCATGAATATTCATTCACCTGCGTAAGATTGGCTGGGAGCCTCTGCCGCGTCTTCTTCTGGCGCTGCCGCTTGCCGCTGCGAGCAGTAGTACGTCTGATGCGCTTCGAGGGTGGCGAGGCTGCTGAAGCGGATGCCGCAGTCCTTGCAGTAATAGGCGCAGACTGGAAGAAGAAAAAACCCCGAGAAAATTAGGATCAGTTGCCGTAATTGTTTTGGGTTTGGGATTTCTTCGACTTCTGTAGGAGAACGTTGCATTATGTTTTTTTCATTGGCATGTCGGAGTTTAAACTGTTCTCATTTTGTATTCTAGAATGAAACGCTCTCGTGTTGATTTCTAGATTGTAACCTTATTTTGCATTCCACGATGAAACGTTCTCCATTTACGTTTTTAGAATGCGACGTTCTCGTTTTGCATTCTGGAATGAAACTTTTCTTTTGGTATTAGTTCTGTTTTCAAATATGAGAGATTACAGAAAAGATGAAAGCGTTTTTCCTTTTGCATTCCACGATTAATTGTTCTATATTGCGTTTTCCAGAATAAAAGATTCTTTAGTATTCTTCTAGAATGAAACTTTTTTTTTGCATTCTAGAATAAAGCGTTATTTTTTATTGTATTCTATATTAAAACATTCCTTTTTTTTGCATTTTAGAATTAACCGGGTTTTTTTTTATCATTCTAAAACGTTCCCGCGTCAAATTCTAGAACGCAACCTTTCGATTTTCGCATTTCAGAACAACTCTGGTTCGCCTTTATAGCGTAGAAGAAAGATGTTGAGGCCCTTGGGGGGGGGATGAAGATGTCTCTCTTATCCTCACCTGTCTTGGTCAGTCCCTTGACCGCGTCTTCCGCGGGACAAACGGCCGAAGGGTTCGTCACGAAGATGCCGGGAAAGGCTGCTTCAGGAGAGAAGAAGAGAGGACAAATATTAGTTTTCGGAGTGTTCCAGACCAAGAACACAAGAAATGGTGCAGGAGGAGTAAAAGAAAGCGTTCGAATCACCTCTTTTGGCGTCGCTTCCGTCCACTTCCTCGTCGCTCTTTCTTCTCTTCCTCGCTTCCTGTTCCGGTGGCGACCTGCCCCGTTCTCGCTCTCCTTCTTGGTCGTGGTCGTCGTCTTCGATGCCTCTGTTCAGCCGTCCTTCGACCATCAGCAGCTGCGGGAGGAGGACGTCTCCTCCTTCGTCCGCGACGTTCTCTCGACCTTGGCCTCGGCCTCCGCCACCAGGGTCTCTGAGGTCGACGCGATCCAGGTCCGTTCCATCGTCGTTCGAATCGGCCGAACTGCGCGATGGGCTGCAACTGCCTTCTTCTTCTTCACACCACAAGTCTTCTCCTAAAACGGATCACGTTAGAAACAAATAATTTATAATCACACTTTTGACTGGGTTGAAAATTGTGAATGGAAGAACAAAGTGTTTGCAATCGTGAATGACGGGCAATGTGTGAAAAATAGTGGTTATTCCTAAGCGGCCATTGAACGAATCTTGTTCCATTTCTGCTCCAAGAGTTACTATTAACGTCCGTTCTGCTTGCTGCGAGTGGCCGGCGGTTGATGGCGATAACTGGCGGTCATTTTCGCACCTAACACGTCCGACTATGCGGTCATTAAGATGGCTATCGGGGACGCGAACGCCAACCACCCAATAATAAAGTGCCGAGATCGAGATAGCAGCCGACGTTGGATTCGCGCTCGGGTTCAGGCCTTAGCTTCTCGCAATCATATATATATATACATATAACAAACCCTTTTTTTTCCCCCATTTCTTCTTCTTTGATCGTAGGCCGCCATTTTGTTGTTGGTTTTTATTTTCTGTTCGAGCTCTTTACACGCCGTTTCGCTACAACGGCCTTTTTTTATCGTGGTCTGTCCGTGAACCTATCTAGGCCGTAAAGCGAAGCACGAGCGTAATTACGTGAACTGAATGTTCGTGGTTAGCAGATTAGTTAGTCGTTGTTATCTCCCGCCAAAAAAAAAAAAAAAAACAGAAGAGAAATGACACACATCATAAAAAAAAAGCCGCGAATCAAACAAAAACCAAAACAATGAGTAAGCCTAATTTGTGTGGAAAATGATAACGAAAGTATTTTCGATCGCAATTCGTCACTCGATTATGAAGGGGTAAACGACCGACACTTGGCCACGGGGGGGATCAACAAGTTCGAGTTCACGTCGAGATTGTGAACCATAATAGTTCGATATGAAATGTCATTCAATGTGACATAATGTACGTGTACATGCAATTCATTTCAACTATTGTAATTTCTATATTGTAGAGATTCAGTGTTCTACCCATGCATGCATAAATTCAATGATTTTTTTTTACTGAAAACTTAAAACATGGTTTTCATATTCATTGGTGTTTTAACGTCATGAAAATAAATGCATTGAAAATCAAATATTTTAAAAACATTTAACCAATCGAATAATTAAAACTATTGTATCATCTTTAGATTATTAAAAAATGAAAACAGAAAACGAGCACGTTCGGTGTGTTTCTTTCCGTTATGTTTAAATATTGTTTATAGTAGGTATGTGCAATAATTATATTACGGTTTAAACGAACTGATTAAACTATTAAAACTGATTAAAACGAATTCAAAAAAACACGTTCGTTTCTTTTCTTTCATTCTTTTAAATAATTTGTTGCTCACAAAATTTCCATCATCTCAACTATCATTCGTAATAATTATGCAAAACGTCTACGGTTTAAAATTACAGACTACTGCACTTCCCTAAATGCTTCTCTTACGTTATTTTGAATATTATTTATACGAATTACAAACACGCACAATAATCACATGCTCAAATTTAAACTATTGCATTTTCCTTGAATTTCCTTCAAAATGAATTTAACACAAAAAACCCGTTCTATGCTTTTCTTACGTTATTTTAAATATTATTTGTGAGGGGTGATTTACATATTTATAAATTAGTTATAAACTATATATACAGTGTATACACACACACACACACACTTCACAAATCATTCAATGTTGAAATTGCCAAATGAATTCGTAGAACGTTCCTAACGTTATAATCCACGCTGGACATAACGCTCATTATTAAGATTATTAAAGTATCGATTTTAAGTCGGATTATGATTATTAATACGAATTAATACCAATCTGGTATCGAGCTTTAATGAACTTCCAGCAACAAATGAAGTTCAACTTCGATATCAACGAGAGAGAAACATGAGCTTACATATCGTGAAAAATCCTTTAGCGTTGTGTTGAGACCTATTACAGATGACGCTTTCGTTGCAATTACAAAAAACAAAAACAAAAACAAAACAATGTTTTCACCCCCTCCTCCTCTTGAAAATTGTTGGTCACTCGCTCACTCGACCGGCCACCGGAATGATTTACGAGTTGAAAAGTACAGAGAGCGTTGCGAAACTTCTGCCCAATTTTATTCACTTTATAAACAAACAGCAAATAAAAACCGCTGATAAAAGAGAGCTTATAGTGCAGTTTGAAGCCGCAGACGAACTGCGCTACACACGGCTTTTCTTATCATCTCACAATTTATATATATATATAAAAATTCTCTCTCTCTAAATAAAAGATAAGGATTTTGCATCGCTAGGACGAAAAGATAAAAAACGTTGCCCTTTTTTTTTATTATTATTATTTGACGCTAAATCGAGCCTCGTTCATTCCTGCGGTTTTTTTTTTTAATAACGACCCCCCTTAATTGAAGGGTGTTAAACCATAACGGCGTAAGTGCGTTAACGTCCGAAAGTCACTGGAATTCGTTGGTCAGAAATGCATGAAAGTAATGAAATTTAGAAAAAAGTTTAAATTGTATTTTTTTAAATATGAAATTACCATTCCGATTACGTAGTTCTGGAGAAAGCTACCCAAAAAAGCTAGTAGGGTACCGAGTTGAATTGAATAGAATTGAATTGAAACATCATGCATACACCACCGTTACTTTTAATTTTGGAAACATTGATATAGGCATATCTGGTTGAAGAAAAAAAAAAACAAAAAAAAAACACAACGCAACTGGCATAATTTGATAAAAATCAATATGGGATGGGATTGTTGAAACACGCGTGCGCCGGAAGCCATTGCGAATTTCGTCATATTTTTGTGGGATTGTTTTCGCCAACCAACCGAACGATTTGAAAAATTATCGGCGTAGTTTGGTGGCGATAAGGGCCAGGGAGCCCCCCCCCCCCTACTTCCGGGGTGATTACCGGTTGATAACGGTGATTATTCGCAGCAGTTCTTGTTTGTTCTTTTACCCGTCATGCATCGCTCCGCATCATCTTTTATCATCACGCACCGGAGTTGCTTATCGATGAGTTCGTGTGTTTGGGGAGGTTGGTTTCGGAGTTTTCGGAGTTTTCGTTCGATGGGCGATAAGTTTTGAAACGAAACTTCAACACTCACCCCCCTCCTGGCCCAATGTTCAGTCCCGAACTGAGATAAGATCCCCGGGGCAATTATGGGAATTCGGGCCCCTGGACGCACCGATAACCCCGTTGAAAAGGTCTCTGGAGAAAAGATCAGCGTGTGATTCTGTACTGATATCAGTATGATTTTTATACTGATACCGGTATGATTCTATACTGATATCAGTCTGCGGTGAAGGGGGTGGGAAACCGTTATGGACGATCAATTCTACATATAAAAAACTAAATCGAAAAATTATAATAAGTATTTGAAGCAAAACATCCTAACTTGTGTTCAAAGGCTTTTACGACATCCACAAGTGGCTGAACGTCATAGCCGGGTGAGATCAGTAATTCAAAAATTTGCTTCCGGGTTGGGTTGAAACAACAATTCGGGCGAACATCCGAAGACAGAGTTTCGCTAAACGGCCATAATTCACGGCGTTCGCAAGCAGCGTCAGGTATTTTAACTAATGAGCACATTTTGTGGGATCCCTTTTAGCTAGGCTTATAATCCGCTTTCGCCCTGCCATGGCGATGAGGGGTAGATAATTCCGCCGCCCCCCCCACTCATCCTGCCTCTCACCCTCCACTTGCAATTTTTCAAAATATAATACTAATCTTAATAATTGGTTTAGCTTTCGTCGTTTTCTTGGTCCGTTTCATTTTCTCCGCTGGCGCACAGGCCTAATCTGGAAGACGTATGGCCTTCTGCTCGGTTGGCTTCGTCCAATTTATCATTTCTATAAGTGGACTTTTGTTATAATATTTTTCCGCGATGGAGCCGCTGTTCAGAGAGGCGAGAAAGATACCGTTTGTTGCCCAGAGATTAGTATTTAGTGGGGGATAGGGGGGGCCGGGGGGCTCCCCTTCCTCATTCACGGATGGATGATGCCATGGGGCGCCCCCCACTCGCCAGTCCAACATTGCGTATAATGAATGGAGAGACCCCCCCCCTCACACTCAAGGGGAATGTAGGGAGCAGACGCAATCGGTCAATGTAGGCAGGTGGTCAATGCGTGGAAATATGATTTTTAAAAAAATTGTTGACAATTAATAAATTCTGTTAATGACAATAATAAGTGACTGATTGTCATTCTGAAATTACGAATTACGTAAAATTAATGTTCACAATCAATGTTGATTTGGTAGCTTCGAAAATAGCTGTATTTTAAAAACTTTTACGTAATATGGTGTACCGTTGAATTTATTAAAATCGTATTTGAAATTACAGCATGGAACTTCATTCTGAAGATACGATTTTCGAAACTGTTGAAACGATTCACGATTCATTAAACATGTAGTTTACACGTGTGCACTTTAAGGGGAATTCCCCCAAAGGCGCATTTCCTTGACTAAATACACGTACAGAAAGTCTACTCATGCACAAAGTACCCTTCGATGGTCAACATACGGAGAGCTGTTGTAGCACGGTGGTCAAGGTAGGAAGGTGGTCAACATACAGAAAAAAGTAACATTAGCAAGTATAAGCTTTTTCAAGGTACCCCAAAACATAGTTAGGTGTACGTGGCAAGGTGGTCAACTTGACAGGTTTCTTTCGTTATCGACGAATGACGTCACATCCTGTTGCTCCTTATCGAAGATGATTTTTTTCCACCCATACCTATCAGGTTTTTTTTTCTTTCCTACTTTCGATTGGCCTTACAAAAAAAAAGTCGTTGATTTTCCTTGGGTTTGCCGCCGATGAACGTATTGAGCATCCGGTAGAGGATGTGACGTCAAAGGCGATGGACGTTATCTTAAGATGTTTAGTATGTGCACCTTATCAGCCGGTCTCAGGCGGCTGCGCTTAACCCAGAAATGCTCGAGTATCTCTTATTCAATATTTTTTTTTTGCATCTTGATGAACATGTACAATGTGAGTTTGGTACACATTCCGAGAAGAATCGTCCTCAGAAATGTCTTATTTACATCAGGGATGATCCGGCCTAGTATTCGATGTAGCCACAGGTGTTGTGAACGAAAAGTAAAATTATGTTTGATCATTGATGTTTTAATGACAACGTTTTCCACATTTTAGGACATTTTTAATTCGAGTCGTCGATCACAAATCATGGATCTTAATTTGTCAGTGTTTTTACGTTTAATATGCCAGAAACTTCTCCAAACTTTCGAAAACATGAATCACAAATTATCTATTGTGGCTCATACACTTCTCTGAACAATTTCGTTGAAAAAACATCAATTCGAAAATCCAGATCACAAATTTTAGATACGAAATTTATTCAAAAATTGTTTTAAATTATTAACGCCAAAAGGAGGCGAAAATGTATGAAAGAGCTGTACGTGAAAGAAATTATGAAAACGCGTGAAGAGCACTTCAGCTTAAATTTAAAAAAAATTCAAACATGAAATATTTTTAGAAATATCCCAATTCGATTATTGTGGATTTAAAAATAAAAAATAAATAACAAAACAAGACTGATTGCTCAACTTCCGTTTACATAACGACCAAAAACATTTCTGTGCCTTGGCTTCGTGTATTTACAACAGGTGCTGTAGAGATAACAATATTCTCAGAGGTATTAAAGATAGCCAGATAATTTAAATGTTGAAAACGTGACTTAGCTTATTGCCCTTCATTTCTCTTTAAACACTGTTGCAAATAAATCAAATTTGGTCTAGGCCTAAAGCCTGGTCTATAGACAGGGTAAGGGGGTGTTAAAATAAGCCTACTTCCGCTGCTGGACGCCTTTTCAGCCTATGCGCATGCAGGTGCCACCCTGCTGGCATCTCACTCCCACGCATCACCGCTCGCTGGCTTTTTATACTTTCAGTTTTTTTGATTTTATGAAATTTTTATTGTTAAATTTTTTTTACTGGATTTATCCACTTTTTTCCCTTCCCGCACCGTTTTATTGAATTTGCCAACGAGGGAATTAATGATTGGGAAAATAATAATAATAAAAAAAAAGTTTTCACATTTTGTTGGATGATCGGAAATTCAATTGAATTTCATCAGACAATAGAAACTTTGCGGTGGACATTTTTTTCCAATTTTTTTATTTTCTCGTTTCCCTCTCGTTAATTTCGCGTTATTATTGGGTTTTTTTTTCTGAAGCTGTTTCCGTGCGCAGCTATACACAAACATATAATAGTGCGAGGGAATTATTATTATTTTTTTATGTATTTTTTTGCTTTTTCCAGCACCCTCGCCAGGAGATAAAAGGCCGAAATGGAATTGAGCACAAAAGCGTAAAGTTAATTGTAATTTGTCGGTTTATTTTAGGGACCCTTTTCAATAACAACGACGAGAAGCGCCAAACTTTTGCCGAGAACAAAACGTTATTTTTCTGAAAATGCCAAAGCCGAAAAAATAAAAAGCGTCCCTAAAAACGTTAATTATACGCACACTTATTTCAATTAAAAGTCTGGATAAAAACTCTGGGCGAAAATAGAAAGAAACGGAGGAAATTAAAGCGTGGGAAAAAAATCATTTAGTTTTCCTACGTTTAATTGTCTTTTCTTAACAATTTCTAATCTGCTTTTTTACACCGCTATGAAGCCATTGTTTTTATAAATCCACACTCAAAAAATCCCTGTTGATTTTTTCTTTCTTTCTTCGAAGGCCTTTTGTGTCTGCAATTTTCATCTCACTTTGAACTTACTGTATAAACGCAAACTTAAGATATTAAACACCACTTTTGCAGACTGTTAACTTATATGCGTCAACGATCGTGAAACTTTTGGAAAAAATTTCCTTAAAAAGTGCGTCTGAATAACCGTATTATAAGTTGCGAATTGTTTGGCCCATTTTGAAAATCGTATCTTCAGAATGCAAGTTTCATACTGTTATTTCAAATGAAATTTTTTAGTAATTTAATATTGCACCATCAGTGTTTTCTTTACTGATTAAAATGTGCAATACACATGTTAAGCTACAAGATCATTATTGACTAAATAAACAATTTTGTGCTTACAATTTTAGTATGGCATCAGCAAAGTCAAATTTCTCTCACTTATATTGAAAGAATGTAAATCTTAATCGTATTACTATCTTAAATCAAGTCCGGTCTATTGGGTGGTCACCATAGCCAGGTTTCTATAGCAAAAGATGGCGGCCACAAGTATGCGCATAGGCGGTCAGCGACCCGTGCCCCCTCTTCTTCGCACGTGCGCAGACGCTCGTGCCACCTAGCGGCGACTGGATTACTGGTTAGGATTACGCGTCGCCCCGCCCCCTTTAGCCCACCCTAACCAGAAAGGCAATCGGTCGACACGTGACACGGCCATGATGTGCTTTTTTAATTTTTGTATGTTTTTACTTCTTATCTGCTGTTTATCCTCGATAGCAGATTAGGCCTAGCTTGGGATGGGCTTAAAGATTGATACAATGGCTCCCTTTATACCGAGAATTATGAACTCACAGGCTCTTGATCAGGTTTTTTTTTTCGTTTTAATTTCTCGCGCACTAAGAAAAGCAAAAGATAGATGGAAAAAAAAGAAAGAAAAAAAAAACCTGAAGATAGAGATAGCCTTTCTGGTTTTATAGGGCTGGCATTTGTGATAGCGTTTTTTTCAGGGGTGGTTCTGTATAAAAATAGGGTTTGATCGCAGGACGGGACGGACGATGATGCGGAGGAGAAGAATGTCGAGCTGATAAGCGATAAATAAACACTCGCTTAAGCAGTTTCTTTTTTTATATATATAATTTTTAAAATGTAAACGACACTGCGATAGAGAGCGTGAGTTGATACTAAATGTATGATGTATGTATGTAAAAGACTAGGCCTACCACCAGTTTCGAGGAGAGTGTTTGTTGTTGGCTTCGATCGCCTCTCGCATTTTTATCTCTTCGCCCGGTCTCTTATCTTCGAAAATGTCTGTCGCCGTTTTATAATCAGTTTATGGACACCGAGTAAAAGCAAACAGGACTCTACGCTGGGGTTCAAGAATTAAGATACGCAGTGTACGCTGCGTTGCGGTATCAGCAACCGAGGAGGAGGAGGAGGAGGGAGATGGAAGGCTGAGATAACGGAGGTTTTCGCGTTGAGGACCCGAAACGGGATAAAATAAAACTAAATTAAATAAAAAAAATAAACGGTTTAAAGCTTGGGAATAATTTCAAGTCCTTGCCCTATTCTATTTGAAATGCTGCCGATGGGCGTTCGTTCGAACGTTCGAAAGAATCGAATTTCCGGCACGTGACGTCCGCCGGTGACGCCGCGGCGCGGGCGAACCGCGCACCAAATCGAAGCTATGGAAAAAAAATGACGCAAAAAAACTCTTCGTGCTTTACAATTGTAAATATCGCGCGATTTAATTACGCGTTCGCGTTATTCTGTTTTGCGTCAACACCTTTTTTTGACTCAATACCTGCCTCACGGGAGCGAAGGGAGAATCAAATGACCGAGTGCACGACGCCATTTTGGATTTTTTGAAATCTCGCGCGTGCTACCTTCCAGTTGCGGCCCGGGCATCATAGATGGCGCTGCGTAGAACGGCTAGATACACGGGGGAAACGCAATAATGCATGGGAATTTAATTTATGTGGAAATACTACGATGAAACGCTTCTAGTTTTTAACACTCCCATAAGTTGGACACCCCGTTATGTTGGACAGTTTTTCCATGCACCAAACATACACTGTACACCACTATACATGCATATGTATGTCATGGTGAAGGCGTGTATACTCATATATGAAATTGGCCATGCATGTTTATGGCCATGTTTGGAACTAAACATGTAAAACCATACACTTTAATGCATGTGCCATTGTATTTGCTTATTTCCATCTATGAAATTCAGTTTAGCAATGATGTTTGTGGCCACCAAAATGCGACTGGCACGCGGCATATACCTGCTGATAAAGTGGACTAGTTGACAAATTGACTAAGTTGAATTCAATTGACATGAAGACCAAGCATGACGCAAAACGTTCTGGATGCTCACCTTGCAAAAAAACATCACATTTTCGCTTGAAATACCCGTTAGTCTATAATGGATATTGCTAAGAATTTGCAGAATTTGATCGCCCATTTTTACAATTTTAAAATGTCCCGCTTATTTATACCAAAAAAATATCAAACTGGGGAAAAAAAACCGTTATGCAATCCCCTCCAGCCGAGGTTGCACTGCAGGGAAACACCTGTTTCCGGAGCTCACGTGTCTTCCAAAGAGTATA
>JAQIXS010001035.1:0-34749 GCA_034700785.1 Rossiulus vilnensis | reverse complement strand
ACTACCGGAAGTAGGTTAGGAAAATGGACGTCCAGACCGGTAATGTGTTTGCAACTAAATTGCCATTGTTGCAATTTAAAATATGACTGAATGGCTAGTCAGATTTCGATACTTTCTAAGATATTTATCAAATTAAATTACAACTAACCTATTTAACAGTTAGAATTATCGGTAAATTAATCATCTCGCTCCTATGCTTAAAAATAAAATATAATAAAGAATAAATAAATAATGTATTTAATTTGTTCTGAGTGAAAGTTTTTTTGCAAATCGGACCGAACATGAGGGACGGAAGGCCAAAAAATCGTGAAAATTCCAGGACGCCCTTTGTGGATGACCCCTAGGTTGTCTAATTCGGACGATAATGGACCAGAGGGGGAAGGAATACCCATTCCTTACCGGTGGTCAAATAGTTGATTTTTGATGGACGTTCTCAAAGACAAAAAATAATTAGCACTGTCTACTGGAAAATTTCATATTTTCTGAAGAAGTCCCCAATCCAAGATTTTTCTTAGATATTCGCTCGTATGTGTATTTTTATTCGGTCATAGATCAAGTTTACTAGTTTGTCTAGAGAACTTCCATTTCCCAGCCTCCCTTACATTTGCAAGCCATGTTTAGATTGAAACCTACGAACGCACATTTTCAAACAACATTCAAGTTCGGTGTCCCAACCAATTTTAGAAAGCGGCGATGGCCCTAATTTCGGTAATTATCCCAAGTATAATTTGCGAGTGTGTGGAAATAAGAGCGAGGGACCCGACGCATCAAACGGTACCAGGGTGTGATGGCAAACCGGTAATCAACCAATTTAAGGACCATTATATAATGTTTCGTCGCCATAGCCTAAAATGACAGCTTTGATTCGGGGCACGTGCGACCAACTCATGAAGTCACCCCCCCTTAACCCTAACGACTGCCGGATCCCCCTTACTGTTACCCCATCTCACATTGGCCCAAAGCGTAACTAACAGCCAGGACTTTGCCATTCACGTATAAGCAACAAGAGGGGTTGTCGGTTTTCGGCATGAAAGAAAAGGCAGAAAAAAAGAGGGGTTTTGGAAAATGACTAATAATGAGAAAGGCGGGAGTTTCAGAAGGGATTTCCACGAGGTTCCCATTGTCTCTCCTCTGGACAATGGCTAACCACCGATTTCCCTAAATGCCACTCAGCTGCACCATCGCCCTCCCCCCCCCCTTATCCCGCACCCCTCTTTTCCCGCCAATTTAATCGCACGTGGCGGCCATCTTGTTGCCTCTCAGCTTGACGTCTTGGTGGCCACATTGAACGGAAAAACAATCTTGGTCGCGATCACTTCTGATCTGACGATTTGGAAGCCCCACGCGATTAGGATCATGGGAAACGGCCGCGCACTTATTAATTAACTGCCGTGGGAAATTCTCCCCTAAGCGAATTCCGCGTACGGTTATGATTGATAATCGTAGGCGCGAAACACGCAGTTTCAAATCCAAGTGTCGTTCTGGTTTGGTGAGTTTCGGGGGTTCATTGGGACACGAATCCATATCACCAAATCATGAGAATCTGGTCTGCCTGTCAGTGGGAATCGTGGTCTGTCTGATTGAGCAGTCCAAATACGTTAAGGGTGATAAACCATAACGTATCAAGTGCCAGAAAATCAACTTTTCAGGAGAAGGAATGAGAAGAATGTACACATAGCACTAATTTGATGTCGTGCAAACAACAAGTCTAAACGTTGTTTTATCACGTTTTATTACGAAAACAGAAGCGAGCACTTATAGTAAAAAATTGTTTTCTTCGACATTTTCCAAAAATGTAAGTGCCTCACGAAGTTTTCGGACAACTTGTCAATTGCTGATGAGGAATGATGAGGGAAGGGAGAGGGGGGAGCACTTACGACGTTATGGTTTACCACTCATCACACGAACATCAAAACATATCCAAGCCTGGAATTTCCCATTAAGGGGCTCGGCGCCGTCCATAAAGGACGTCCGAAGTTGTAGGAGGGTCGGAGGTTGTAGGATGAAAATGGTATAGAGGACAATACTCAACCTGCGTTTAGGTCATTTTTCTCCAACGTTATAAGCTTATCGTTTTGATTGTTTTTTTGTCACATTTCCTTGTCAAATTACCTTAGGTGGATCACACCTCCTATCACATTGCCATGTGGTTACTGGCTGTAGGGTACTGAGTTGAACTGAATTGCGCTTGGAGATCAACGTTTTTAACGTCACTGACTACTCAGGAAATAATTATGGAAAGGAAGGACATTTTGCTCGGTTCATTGCGCTAGGTTTCAATATGTTTCAAACGAATTTATCGTAAATAAATTCGTCAAAACTCTCAACGCAATTTGTTAACAAAATACAACATATCTTCCAGTTTATAACAGCCTAGAAATACGTAGGTGGTCCAGGCTCTTTAGTACTTCTGGCGCTCCTTACAAATCTACAGTACATACCAAATATAGTATTTTGCTTACGCTTAGAAGACCAGTTTAACTAATTCGATTGTTGTCGAAACCTACACGCAGTCTCTGGCGCTCGTTTTCGTTGCACCCTGTAGACCGTGATTGGAAGTCGATGCAAAAACGAGGATAATTGTCGTCGACTGGGGATTGTTCTGGCCGCCAGATAGCGATCGCACGTCTCTGCGAGCAATTTCCAAGCCAGGCAACTGGAAGCAGCACTCTAATCTTAATTTTCAGCCCCCCAGAGGACATTTGTTTGCCACGTTACATGTATAGCCTACGCAACTACAACCCTCCGCACATTCAAACAAAAAAACTAAACCAGAGTAGGCACAACTATACCGTTTTGCACGTACGAACTATTATAGCAGTCGAAATACAGCATATTCCCAAACGCCAGATCTACAATTTTCATTTCTGTTACTTAAAGCAAAAAGTATTATTAAATTTTTAAGCAACAGAGAAGTTCAGATAACTGCAGAAAGACAGCGAAGAAACCAATTTCAGAATTCGAACGAACAGAACGTCAATGTTCTTTAGGATGGAACGAACTGGTTGGCAACGGACTAGCGTCCATGGCAACGAAGCCAGCGCGTGCCACTGACGTCATCCATCATGGCGTCACAGCACGTGCAGTCGCAACGAGAAACTAGCAAAACGATTTGTGCAAATTATGTAACAAAATTTAAAACAGGCATTTTTCCCAACAGGTTAGGTGGTCAGATTGGCTATGACTATGTGCCGATTACCAACTGGTCCAACTTCAGCCTCGATAAGCGAATGGGACATCAACGACAGCAACATTCCTAAAGTTCAGGTCAGCATAGGCTCCGCAGCAAACCATAGACATCTGCGTTTCAAAACTGATAAATGACTAAATAAAAATCTCCTGACATTGTCTATTTAGGTGGCACACTATGACCATTTCCAGGAATGGGCCGACGGCCACTGCCGTTTCGTTTACCCCCCGCAAAGCGAGGAGGCCAGGCGCCACGCCAGCGGATGGGCCATGAGAAACACCAACAACCACAACGTCCACATCCTCAAGAAGTCCTGTCTGGGGGTCCTAGTCTGCAACCTCAAATGCCGCTTGGACAGCGGGGACACGGTCCACCTGCGGCCGGCCATTTGCGACAAGGCCAGAAAGAAGCAACAAGGTACTCGAATTGATAATAATAGGAATAGCAGCTTAAATAGAGGAAAGATTCTTTTGTGGACTGAAATAAATGGTGAGAAGAACCGATAGGGTGACGATCGTTTCGTTTGTTTCCAAGCAGGCAAGCCTTGTCCAAACCGGAAGTGCTCCGGCCGCCTGGAAATCCAACCATGCCGCGGACACTGCGGCTATCCGGTGACGCACTTCTGGAGGCACACGGAGGCCGCCATTTTCTTCCAAGCTAAAGGAGTGCACGACCACCCCAAACCGGAAGCCAAGATATCAGCGGAACACAGGCGAAACAGCGGCGGAAGCGTGCTCTTAGGGCCAATGAGGCGACAGAGGTCCACCAACAAGCAAGGGGCCTTCAACCTGCAAGTAAGGCTCCGATGGCCTTTTAAATTTCATTTATATTTAGCAAAAACATGTTGAGATGAGAAGCTCTGAAAATTTTCTCAGTTTTCTCGGTATCACAACAACGAATTTTAGTAAGACATTTGAGCAAATTCGGGTTTTTTAAATTTTTTAAACTAATTACAGCTTTCAAAGGATATTCATCCATTTTTTTCCCACATATTCGGCCAAGTGGTCCAGAGACGATGTTCGTTAATATTATATAATATTTGGATAAAAACGTATTTTGAATAGAAAAAATGATAAAAACTGATTTCACAATGTTCATAACATCGTGAGATTTACATCAAAATAAGGTCGCATCTCCATATTATGACGTCTATTTTTTGATCATTCCACCAGTGACTTAAAAAATTAACATATCATTAACTCAGGATAAAAATCAGTATATTTCAGTTAAAAACAACGGTGAAAATTTCATCGTTGAAAAAAAAAATCCAGATAAAACTTCAGAATGGCTTTCGATGGATAATTCTAGTTCCCCGTGCTTTATGGAGGCACCTATGTGCCAAAACCCTGTTCCTTGAGCGGTCTCACTGATCGTGCTGATAAAACACTGAGTGATATTGAGGCTGAGAGAGAAGAGAAAGAGCAAAAGCTTAATTGTTTTCATTAAGGAAATAGGCGTTTTCAAAATGCGTCCGAATCCGGATCAGTGAAAATCCTGCAATTGCGTTCATTATTGAAGCACCAAATCGATTACGACTGATTATCATCGCCTGTCGACTACGGTGGACAAACAAAAGAGTAGTTTAGGGTCGCAAAAACTTCACTTAAATATCACATACTTGTGTACATTTCATTCAGTAGGTGTAAATCAGTCACATACGCTAATGGAAGGGTATATAAAACGACACAATACCAGGAATTTCTCAAAGTTATTGTTTCATAAATCGTTTACTGGAATTCTGGTCATTAAATACCCTGAAAAGTCATTAAATTGGTATTGGGATGATCTGTTTGTCTGCTTTTGAAAATATACTTTGCATTTTATTTTTGCATTATTCAATTTGTTCAGCAAGTAGGTATCCAATTTAAAATCAGAATAGCTCATTATGTGAATAATTTGTAGCCCTTTCAAATGCGCCTAAATTGACTAACGTTTCGATTGAATTTCGTGGGAGAATAGCCTGAAAATGCAGTGCCTTAAATGCTCACCAATTGTGCAGAAAATGCATCGTGCTTCAAGCAAATTATGCGAAACTTTGCCATCGCAACTATTTAATTTCAGAAAATCGTATTTCCTACAAAAACTCTTTTATAGTGACAGGGTGAAGACATGCAGAAGTCCAAAAAAAAAAAAAATGCAAATGTTTACTGTTGTTTTAAGGCATTTCACCCGAGACATTGATGAGGAATTTCACTCAAATTAGGCGCATTTAAAAAAAATAATAAATTGTCTACAAAACGAGCCATTCCGATTTTGAATTGGGTATCTACTTGCTGAAAAATATAATTGTTTTTATTATCTTTAGGTTGGCCAATTTCTTTGCTCGCAGGTGTACATAGCGTATTTAACATTAATATGACAATATTTCGGAAACGATAGTTTTTTATATTTTCTGAAGCAACTCGTACTTTAATTTTCGCATAGTTTAAAATGTCTAAAGACGTTTTTAGATTAACGAAGCGAAGTAATATCACTACATTTTATCATCCATCTAATTCTCGCTATTTTATCAAGGCGAAAATTTCATCATTGTGTGAGTTGTGTCAATATGTGAGAAAAAAAGATTAAGAAAGTTAGGAGACACTAGAAATAGGGGATAAAAAAAAGAAGAAAAAAAATGGGGCGAGAGACGGAATGGTTCAATTTTCCAGCACCGTACCCACCGAAAGCCCTTAGGGCCAGGGATAAAAAATCGTCGAATTAAATGTATAAAAAAAGGGGCCCTTTGTGTATTTAGTCGTCGGTGGGGCCTGCGCGTTGCGTTCACTTCAAACAGCAGCCTCCGTCGCGAATTTTCACCCAAATTCGTTCGCAGCTCCGCGAATCGTTATTTACACACCGCCAATGGGAATGCTAAAAAAATCCATCTCCATATTTGGGGAAAATCGCTCTCAACGACCATGAGCAACATTGCAAGTAAGGGACGAGAATAGACAACAATAAAAAATACATAATATTTGTTTTAAAAAAAATTAATCATTCGAACTTAAAATGGCATAATTATCATTATTTTATTATGATAAAGGTTTTGTAAAGAAATTCAATAGTATAGGTAGTAAGATTCAAAAACGAGTAATTGGTGTACAGGGTATTCTAAACGCCAATGCTTATTGCTTTGAATTCGAGAGATCATTTGTATACAAAAGTTTTGACAAAAACAAAAAAAGAGATAAAAACCAGCGTCCCTTCAATTTTCAGACTTGAAGGGTTATGCACTTCAAACAGCGATAAAAATTATCCATTACAAATAAAAGAAATTGTCAAAAAATGTACTTGTGCATTCACAACAACATATGGATATAACAAATGTAAACTATATAGGCCTATAAAATTAAAAATAAATGTTTTCTAAGGATAAATAATATTTTGTACTTTTGTGTAAAATTTAACCAGTAATATCGTACCATTGGGGAGGGGGAAGGGGAAGAAGAAACTGAAAAGAAATTACACGTACATGTAATTAAAGCTGCATAAAATATTTTAAGACCAGATGTACTACAAATACTATACATGCCTTTAAAAAAAAACCATAAAAACTAGTAATCGTGGCTTTGTGTCATTACCATTTCATAGAAATTAACAGTGACTTTTGGGATACCAATCATACCATGTATTTATGGTGACTAAAATAAAAGAAAATCCTTTGCTTGTAAGTGCAACATTCAAGATGGTGTTTTAATATTAATAGTTTATAATAAATCCATTGAATAACCTCCCCACCACATGGCATTAATGTGCTGCTTGTAGGGTATCAAATAGAATAGAATGAAAGTAAGAATTGTTCAACATTTTCTGAGCACAAGAATGGAATACTGTTTGCTTAAATTAATGTTTAAATGATTTTTGCATTTTTAGAGTATGTCGGTGAACAAGTTGCGCAAATCTCTACAAAGCGGACTGACGGGTTTGGGCACCAAAAGATTGCACTCCGGAAGTTACGATTACCCAGAGTTCTGTTCGTCAGTCAAAACAAAGCCCGCATCACGTGATCCGCATTGTGTCAACGCGAAGCGAACGAGAGGTAAGATCTGGTCCAACATGGGCCATTACGTCAAACCATATACAGTAAACAGGTGGTTGAACAATCTGAAACCAAAACCTTTTAATTTGCTGTGGGTTACTGTAAACCAGTAATCCGTTCAAAATGATATGAAATAAAATTAAAATAAATCCTTGATCTGACACTGGTCCTCGCCAATCGTGCCAAACACAAAGCGCTACTATTGATCAAACCCAGCTAGTGTCTGTCTGTCCTGTTGCCATTATGCATTTTTTGCAGTTTTGAAGTTAGAGACCCATAACCTTCATAGGAGAATTCAGAATGACACTACTCTGGTCATGGGCTATTAAAGGCCACTTAAAATGTTGGAACAGGAGGTGGGGCATCCTGGGGCACCAAGAGCCAATACAGCAGAATTTCAGTCTCCATCCAGAGAACCTAACATCTTGTAACAATTTCCTCTTTTAAAGGCTCTGACGTGCAGTGCTCCTGCCCACCGTTCGAGTGTTTATGCATGAAGACAGTGGCACCCTCTTTCTACCACCCACGCCCCCCGGCGGAGGCCCCATGCAGCCCAGTGACCGGTTCCGGCCACGACACGGAGGTTGCGGAACTGACGTCGAACATCGACTACATTACAGAGAGCGTCCTACAGGCTCTGGACAACATCTTGCAGCCGGACTATGCCGGGCACGGTCAGCACCTGGAGGGCGCCACAATAGACCCCTTTGGCCACTCCACCTCGTCCCCTGGTCAGCCGCACTTGCAGATGCATCACACATCTTCGGAGCGCTACCAGAGCGCCTTCCACCCACGCCTCTACTGGGAAACCGACGCCGGATGGTACTCGCCGCCAGAGGGCGCTGCTCCCGTGGCCTATGACGAGGGTGGTGCCCCCTATGGTGACTACGCTCCTTGCTGGACGTCGAGCGCCGCGCAGGTGGCGTGTCCCACCTACTTGGGCCGCGAGCGACCGGAAGCCCATGGTGGCGCTGCGGTCGCTGGAGACGAGTCCACTTCCTCCAGCTTCTCGGCCAATCCTAACCCTTTGGACGATTTCGAGGTGCTGCATCCTAGCGACATCATCTGCCTGGACAAGCCTGTCGTCTACGGCGCTTCCCAAGCGTTCCATCCGGCGGAAGTGACGTCGGAAGGCAGGAGAGCGCCCTACATGGGTGCCCTCCAGTGGGGCTCTGAGCAGCACGAGGATGTCACGAGCGCTGAGAACGTGGCGGACGCAGCCAAGTATTCCTCCATCTTCACCATCTCATCGTCCTACATGAACGATCGTTATCCACACGAACAGAATAACATCTATTCCCTCACCCCTTCCCACAATTCATCGCACGAAGCAGACGATCCTGTACTGGCCAATCAGAGGCTGGATCACTTGAACCTGATAAGAACGACGGAGGCCGTGGCGGACAGCATTCTCATGTCGACCGTGACGTAATGTCCGGTCTGTTGTTCGTTTCTTTCATCTGTGCATAGGCCTACTACCACTACTAGAGTGAATACCGCGTATGGAGCTGAGCCAAAAGAGTGCCCATCAGGCAGAAAATTACTAACATTTTTTGCTTCGAATCCTTATTTTAACAGCGTTCCCACTGACCTGGAAAATCTGGAATAGTTAGGGAAGTCGGAACAACTTGGAAACGTCAGGGAAATTTTTCATCAAATGAAATGCCAGTCTTAAATTGTCATCATATCAAATGGTCAATTTCAGTTTATGATACTGCTCGAAACAGAGCCCAGTTTTCCATGGCAAACTTTCTACTTCTGAAATGATGAATACAAATATAAGTAATTGATAAATTTTGTTTCCATTTTAGTTTACGAACATTTTTGATGAAACTAGGGAAATTGTTACAAAATACCTTAAAAATGTCTTGGAAAGTCCAGAATTTAAATTCGGTGGGAGCCCTGTATAATTGATAAATCTATTTTTCCTGGTGTAGAACTGGCCGTCCACCAGGGCTTAAGCTTTGGTTTATAATTTCACATGTCCCGTTTAATTGTGACATAAACTAAGAAATTTGAAACAAATCGTAAACCGCCCAAAACGGAGCTTCCCTGCAAGACAACCTTGCATTACAGGTTGCCTAACGTAATTTTTTCAAAGTTCTGAATGTTTTTTTTTTATAAACGAACGGGACGATTTTTAAATTATCAACCGTAGTTGAAACCCTGGTGAACGACCAATTCTGCATTGGGGGAAAATTGGCAATTATAATAAGTATTTGGCATGCTTTTGGCTCAAAGCTTCACGACAACATCCTTTCCCCACTCACCCATAAACAGTCATCTTGTGCCAAAGTTAAACCGGTGCTCCCCAATTCGAACTTTACTCTTTCAAAACTACTGACAGTGTGTACATCAACCATTACTTCGCGAATGAATACGAGACTCATTTACCGTCAGTAGGCCTATTTCATCAAGGCACTCAGCCAATGAGAACGTTTGCGCGCCCCATGGCTGCTGGGGCAATACTGTGGGTGATACTGAAGAGCCTCTTTAGCACGGTCAGCATTCCGGATAATCATCAATATTAAACTTCAATTAATCAGTATTGCCCATACACCTTCGGATGAATTTAGTCACATCTATTTTACGACGCATTCCATTCCCAGTTTGATTTTTTTTCTCGTTTTTAATCGAGTGTATAAAGTAAACATTACTATTTAAAATAAAAAAGGTCCAATTATTTTCCGTTTCAATGTGCGAATTTCACGACGTTTTCCTTAAGTAACGTAGAAAAAGGAATCTTGGGGGAAATATTTATCCCCATCATGCAGAATTTTTTTATTTAATGAATTGTCACTGGAAAATACCAGCGAGATGAGAGCGTTTTCCCCCGGGTATTGAGTTGAATTGAATTACTATTCAAATACTATTCAAAGTAATTCGAGAAGGTAAGCAGCCTGTTAACTAATAAGACTCATTTCAAACTGTTCTCATCGTTATACCGCAATAAAAAAAACCCGGTACTTAGCAGAGTAATATTTGTTTTTATTTAGAATAGAAATCTCGTTAGCGGGCAGCTGCCATTAAATCACGACGGCCATAAAGAGGCCTCGGCCGCCATTGGCGTCTTCATTGACTGCTGCTGCTGACATATACTGCATTTATTTACAAAACGGAAAATGAATCGCTCCCTGTTTTTTTTTTATCCGATACGGTATAAGCGAGTAAACAGAAGGCGAGAGACGATACATTTGGTGGGGGAGGGGGAGAGATATAACCGCAAACAAGGTGCTCAATTATGCGAGCCCCCGGGCGCCAGGGGCCACAAACGAGCTCCTAAGTGGACGCCATGATTATCACGAAAGCAGATGCCAGAGTAATCAATTTATTAAACAATCGCCGCAGGATTTCAACCCAATTAATATAAATATCAGGCAGCCATAGAAAATTCAAATATCACAGTCAGTTGTAGCCTATCATCCGACGCCTTGATAGAGGACCTCTTTTTAGTTTTAACACCATACTTGGGTAGCTACAGTCATGTATGTCTACATTTTGGTATGAAGACGAACATGTTTGGAAATGAAAGAGTTTTGGAAGTTTGGAGCATTCGGCAAAAAGGTCATAAAAAGACTATCTGTTAAGGTTTAGCCAAAAGCATGCCCATCATGCAAAAATGTACACATTCTTGCCTCAAATAGTCATTATAATTGCTCATGCTTTTACAATAAAAATATTACATTTACTTACAAAAAAACTAAATAAATTTAAAAAAAGAATAACGCAGATCCTAGTGGGCAACCATTTTTACACGGGGAAAAAATGAATTTACTATTAAAACAAGTACATGTAGGCCTATTTTAAGCAACAATGTGTAAGTTTTGTGCACGGTAGCTTCAAATTAATCTTCTGTTAATGAGGTAGTAAGCAATTCTAGTTAATTAAGTATTCGCTGGTATTAAAGCCATGATTATGAATACCTCAATGAGCCTTTTAAAAAGTGGACATCTGGTGTCTGATTTTGCATAAACGGATTCTTAAAAAAACAACCACTTGAGATAATTTCGATTGTTGGAGATAAGGAGAGGCGCGCAACGTACGCCCAAATTAAAGGAAAGAAATGCTGACATTCCTGGGTCTAATCAACAGTAATCGTCTGGTTTTATTTTCGACCATCTGTCCGAAAGTTACCTCGTTCATGGCTCTTCGCATTTCCACACCTTTTTTCTCGGTTTTGGTAATTAGCCCCTCGCCCCCAATGGGCCGCCCCTCGGTGTGAATTCGGTTTACTTTTACGGGCTAAACCAACAATCAAGCAATTACAGTCGCTAACTAGCCGACGGTCATCGCCAATTACACCGGACAATTATCGTAATGACCGGCCGGGGTGTCGGCCGTCACTTTTGGCCCCTCTAGGCTCCTCCAAATATTAGTTTTTCAAACGCCATGCCAGCGTAATTGGTCGGTTCCTGCTCCCTAATTCCAGGGCAACGGGCACCGGTCCATCTGTTGGCATATTGCTGACCAAAAAAATTCAATTGCAAATAAACGCCGATCCAGAAATAGCGAGGGGGAGGATTTCGGCCGACGCCCACTTGGTTTGGCACGGGGTTCCAGTTTGTAATCATCATCACCCAAATTGTTAGAATAATGTTCAAAGGTGGTCGTTTTTTAAATGCTAAAATGCGGATTACCATTTAGACTAGTGCCTACTACGAAATAATTAATTTCGGTTTATATTTGTTTACGCTGGCCAAGGGGCAGATCCAGAAAAAGAAATGTCAGAAGGCACAAAGTGTGACAGGAGGATAGTTAGAGCAACATGCTACCAAATAATCATATTGGTAGTAGTTCCGCTTCCGAAAATGTTCGTATTTCTACATGTATTCTGCCTGATTCAAATATCATGAAAACAAAATGTATGTACAAGTAACAAGTCCAGCGTGCAATAAAATACACATTTTTGCGTCCAATACTTCTTATAATTGCTAAATTTATTTTTTCCTTAATTAGTATTGGTTGTCCAATATGGTCTGAGTTATTTTTTATAATTTCAAAATTTCTGTTAATTTATAAAATAATGGATAAACCTGACAAAACCGTTATGAAACCTCCGCAAGCAGGGTTTTTACGCTCAATGAAACCTCTGAAGATGGACATTGAAGGCTGCATAACGGTCTTTTCTTTCAAGTTTAATTTTTTTTTTCAAAACTAGGGCACGACCAATTCTAACCGGGAGAAAATGAATCTTGCAAATATAAAAATAACATGTACAGGGTTCCAACCGAAAACAAATTCTCACATTCCCCAAATTTTCTAGGTTTCTGGTAAAATTAATTTCCCCGACTTCTTCAAAAATGGATTACATTTCTCTCCTTCCCCCCAACCCCAACACATGACAATTACTTGCTGGGAGTAGGGTACGAATTTGAATCGAATTGGAAAAAATGTAAATAAAATGTACTACTTTGTTATTTTTATTTCTTGTTTCAAAAGCTGAAATCGTTAAATTAGCAATACATCTTGAATTACGTTCGCATAGTATGCTGACCAGCCTGGCCCTTCATTGCTTCTCTGAATTGCATCAGTTTAAGTTTCCGTTTCCTGTGATTTTAACTGATGAAAATTTCCCTCAAAATTCCAGTTTTTCCAGCTCAGTGGGAAACGTGATGTAGGCCTATTTTAAGTGAAAATACGCAGTTTTCTTGCATTGGGCGCATGCTTTTGGGTCCGCCTCAACTCAAGGCCATCGTTTGGGTAATTGTGACATTCAGATTTATTTCGTGACGCCCCAACGACCATTATCAGGGGAATACAGGGCGTTCGTCAATTATTCCTTCCGATTTAAGCTTGCGGAGATTTACATGTAAGACATGGTGTGTAGTTAAATTATGGATTCGCTGTGCAATCATCAGATGCATGTACTTACTGTTGCATGTATTTGGATTTTGTGGATACCACAATAGGCCTATCTATACTGTGGGCTGACCACGACCAAGGAGACCAGTAAACTTCTCTTTCATTTTTGGAAGCAGGCAAGCTGATTGAAACTGTAATTTAACTTTATAAACAACTAGACGAGCATTATCTTGACACAATCGGATGACCCGGGCCTTTACTGAGCAGTTTTTAAATAAGGCGGATACTCATGGACTTTAAAATTTCAAATGATTGCCAGCGTCATCCAGTGAGCGTTTCACGAACGAGGTTAATCGTGTAGAGTGCTTCCGAGATAGTTCATCTTATTAGAAAATATTGTCATTGGAGAAATAAATACATCCAATACATGTAGGTAATCGAATCCCGATTCGTATAAAATGCGAGCACGAAAAACCGCAAACAGATATCTACAAACACATCCGAATAAAAAGAATTTAAATGACTGAATGAACAGCAAATACAAACGATTGAGCAATTGTTGAGTTTTATGAGAAAATTACAACAACAAAATTTAAAAAAAAATTTAAGAAAATGATGCCAGTGAAAAGTGCGAATGGCTCTCGCATAGTGATTATGTAGTTTCTTTTTTAACAAGATAAACATTGATTTATAACCATACAAATGAATTATTTTCTGAACACCGCAATAAAATTCATGACCTCTATTATGAAAAGATCACGACAAGTAAACATGTTGCAGTAAAACAGCATTATTTTCAAATAATTTTGAGACTACTATATGTTGTTGATGAGTATAGAATCGACGTACACAAATAATTTGTATGTATCCAAATATTAAACAATCACAAATGATGGACGATAAAAAGTAATTACACACAAAATATTACCAATGTATAAAGGCAGCTTTAATGTTTGAACTCCAGACCATTTTACATTAATTCTAAATATACGAATTCATAAAATGGCGTATGCTTTCTAAAAAAACAATCATGCACTGGCGCAAAGTTAAAACCACAGGCATCATTCACAAACATAATTCGGATGGCGCTGAACTGCCAGAATAATCTCTTCTAAGGTCGGAGCCTATAACGCTCTTCTTTCACATTTCTTTGTAATTATATCTTGCAATAATCTTTCAGCAATCACTAATGACAATAGTAGAAGAAAAAACATTTCACAATTAAGTTTCAAGGATTGCAAATGCAACATCCTTGCCCAATTTAATGGAATTGTTTTGATTAGAAATTCGTCTCTAGGTTTTAGAAAATAAATATACATAAGCTTGTTTCACTTCGTCGGTTTTATGTAAAGAATGCGGTGCTGTGTTGAAGTCGAAATAGGTTACGTGTACTGTAAATCTAAAGTGTTAGCAAAATTATTTAGGTAAAACAGATACAGCTAATTTCGTCAATCATTGGATATTCTTTACATTAACGTTTCGTTACAAGCGAACACCTTATATAATGAACTTCCCCTTCTAAGGAGAGCACGTTTAATAAGGTTTCGACGGCAATTAGAAGCTTAATAAGAAAATGGACAGCATAAAGCCTTCAGGCCTGGAAAGTAAATTTAAACGCGAATTATCAGCTAGGCTAACATCATCAGATAAGCTAGCTTTGCATATGGCACAAAAAGGAGTCGAAGCAGGTCATTCTTAAATTCAGGCCAACTTGAGACTGCATAAAAAAACAATCTCGTTACGAACAGACCTAACAATCCGAAACATTACCGCAGTGAGACAGAACTTGTCTCCTCTACTTCAACCGAGTCTACAACGTTTTTAATTGCAGCTTAAAATGACTGCAATCTAAAATTTACCATAAAAAAAATCAACATTAGCAATTCATCGTCACAATAATAAAAACGATAAAACTTCGTTCGACTCATCGTTTTATGTACACGAGCTTCCTCAACTAATGACCGGCGCCACAATCCCTTCATCGATTTAAATACAAATTATAACTGCAAATGAACGGATGATTGTGATCGTTAAAACTGTTCTGTGTACTAATTACAGATGAGTACAAGAGGAACAATGGGAGAAAATCATGATTCTTAGCTGGAAAAATATACATGTACAGTGTTATTTCGAGAAAAGAAAATATTCAAAAATAGAGAAAGGGGTCAACATTTATTGAAATGTTTTCGATATCTAAGCTAGTTCTTGCGAGGCAATGTGGATGAGAAAGCGGAAGCGGTCTATTATTTTACAGCACGTTAATTTCATTAAAAAAAAAAGAAAATACCAGAGGTTCGTAACCACCTATTGGGTTCAATAAATTAGCGAACGATTTTGGACATGTGTTGCCCGTTTGTGTACGTGAATCTGTCACATCATGAACATTTGGTATTCAGGCAGATTAAACGCTAACGGGCCCACAAGAAATCACTTAAAACGCAATCTGGGATCAGCAGTTAGCCGCTCTTTTGAGAATATTTAATGCGCAATGACCATCTTTCTCGCGCCAAAAATTTACATTTGTGCTTTGAATATAAAATCCTGACCAGCTGCAACTGGCATAACGTTCATGGCAGATGAGTCTGAACGACTCGACACCTCTTACTAGAGTGACCCACCTCCAGTTTGACCAGAGAGTTTCTTCTTGGACGACGACTGGCTTCTTCGCAAAGTATTTTGGGGAACGGGTTTTGCCCGAACCCTGTAGAAGCGAGTTCCGAGAGGAACGCGAAACCTATTCTGCTCCTATAACACGATTATATTTCATCGTTTAAAAATGTTGTTAATTGGAATTACAAATCGTACTTTATAGCGAAGTTACCTTTCGAGCTTGACAGTACTCCTTGCTCGTGATCTGCGCTAGCAACCAGTTGCATTTCTCTCCCGAAGCTTTAAAAAACGAAATGAAAAGAATACGGTCAAAGCTCCCCAACTCCCAAAAATAACGATCCAAATAAACTTAACAACTGTTTTGCCAGGATCGATGCTTCACTTACTTGATTGGCTCAAAGAAAAATATTCGAAACAATCGTGATGCAGAAAATGGTAGGTGGAACTTGCGGTGAACACGAGATAATTATCGCGCTTCTCGTCAAACAATAGAATTACTAAGTCTCCAACATTGCACCTGAAGGAAAACACATCTATAAGCACTGCCTGTATCATAATTGTTACAGTGGAAGCTCAATTATCCGATATTCGGATTAACTGAGATGGAGTTGCCTCGGCAGATAAAACAATGAAAAAGGCTTCATAACAAGAAAAGGAAAAGCGTGACAGTGTGATGAACTGGTTGGAAGCGATCAAATTTGATTAAAACTGATTAAAAGCGAGTTGTTCACAGGTTATTTTCGATTTTTACATATTTCATATTTACAGTGTACAATTATCAAAAGGTTATTACTGTACAATATACAGTTGTACCCATTTTTTAAACTATATTTTCAGTCATCCGAGGAATTCGATTATCAGAGATCAGTGTCGAATAATCAAGTTTCCACTATATTTATAATCCATCAAGTGGAAAATTGCAATACATACGAGTACACAGAAACCTTATCAGGAACAGCTGCTGCTGCTGCCGCAGCGCTGGCTGAGAGATACCCTTCCATCTATGTTAAGAAATATTGGGCAAATGTCAATTTTGGCCATAAATAAACATGATCGAGATTAGACGGTAATGCAACACGAAAACTGCAAGTAGAATGCAGCGTAAGTGATGTCACACTTACTCCTTCTAACTCTGGAGGCTGCTCCAAAGTAGTAGATACAAACACGCTGGCACCTAAACCACTGGCCTCTCCGATTTCCAAGGAGTTCTGAGAGAATGTTAGCGAGCCATTAAAATTATCTAGCATTTTGCAGGACAAAATGATAGGAACAAAAAATTCAACCAAGAAACACTTCATATCAACTCACATTTTCAGTTTCCATTTCGGTAGGCTGCTCCAGAACAGGTGAGACAACGCTGGTGCCCAGCAGCCCGGTCGATTCACTGCGCCTTGGCGTAACAGGCGACACGATGTGAAAGTTCCCGGAATCAGGCCGGCTGAGTATCGGGGAACTTTCGCTTCGCTCGCTGCCCAAGGAGAAAGTGAACGACTCTTCCTTCAACTTCAACCTGGCATTCAAGAGCCGCTCGTCCTGCAGCTCCTCTCGCAGTGCTTTCAGCACCAGCCTAAGGTCCTGAATGATTGCTTCCTTATCGGCAGTCGCCTTGTTGACCGCTTCGTTGAAAACCACCTGTTTTTCAGCAGTCAGAGACGTCCTCATGTGTCTTAAAGAGTCACTCCTGGCCTTCTTGCTCTGCTCGAACAATTCTTGAATTTCGTGCTGGTGCATCTGCTGCATTTCGGAAATGATGGCATCTTTTTCTTCCAGTTCAGCTCTCAAGACTGACACTTGTTGCTCGACGCGAGACGGGTCCGCACTATCGGGCCTCTGTAAAAGTTTTTCAAAATACCAAATAAATCCAATGGGTGGAACCGTTTCTAAGCATGCCTTTGAAGAAATAGCTCATGCTGTTCAATTGTTTAGTCAAATTAAATAGATTACCTCTATTTTTTCCAAGCTGCTATCCGAGGGTGAGCGTTCCATTCCTGCAATATTGTATGCCAGCCTGAACCTACCCCTAAGTCCTTCCATCTCTTGTTTATGCTCCTTGGCAAGAGACTCCTTTAGCTCTTTAAGCTGTTGTTTGGTCTTAGCCTCGAACTCCTTCGTAAAACATGATAATTGCTCGTCCTTGCGGTCACAAGCCTCTGACAGCTCCTTGTTCTCTTGCCTTAACCTGAAAAACAAACACATTTTATTTATAAATAAGTACTAACTTAAGACTGTGTAAAGCACCAATCAGCACGGCTCATTGTAGTATAATGTTAGGAAATTACAGATTTCTTCAAATGTTTAGAACCTCATGATCTATTACTGTTATTGCATCATCCCTACGGAGGCTCAGCCAACCAAGTAAATAGCAGATACGAACCATTTCATTTCTTCTTCGGAGGCTTGTGCAGCTTCTTCGCGACATTTTGCTATTGTGGCTTGTTCCTGTATCAAAAATTCCTCTCTGAGTCTGTTCGACAGCTTGTCCATTTCCTCCTGAAGCCTCCTCGAAAACCTTTCTTCTTCGAGGGACTGAGCATGTTTCAAGGTGTCCAAAGCAGAGATTTTATTCGTAAGGTCCTGCATCGAACAACATACTTCCGTGCCTTTAAAAATCGCATTGATGCTATCAGCCTGTTAAACTTCTTCCACGAACGCTATACAAACCTCCTGGGCTTCCCGCAAAATGGCTTCCAGATTATCGCGCTCTTTCTTGTGTTCTTCTCTAAAACTCTCCAATTCCAGCTCATGTTCCAGGGTCATCTTTTTGACGGTTTCATGATGCTCAGCGAGAATCTGATCTTTATGCGCTTCAAGTCTCTCTTCCAATTCCTGACGCATCTTTTCGGAAAGTTCGTTATTTCTCTAAAAAAAAGTATTTAATCAGAAAACAATTCCAAGTCAGAGTCTAAATTATTTCTGTTGCCACTGCTTACCTGTAACTGGTCTCTGCCTCTTTGAATTTCATCGTGTGCATCGTTCAGCTTCTCACATTCAATTTCTAATCGCTTGCTAATGCTTTCTACAGCTGCCTGTTGCTCAATCCGAGCTGCAGACAATGCTTCCTTTAATACGTTATCCTGCAAAACAAACAAAAAAGAAAATTATCGGGACAAATTATCTCAAAACAAAAAATTATATAACAGCTTGAATGGCGTAAAAGCAAAATATTTACTAAATGAACTTACCCTGTCATTATCTACCCGTTGTTGGACCAAGCCAATGACATCGGTGAGCTGTGCAGAAAGAGTAACCAGATAGCTCACAAAATCGTCCCTAGTCTGCAAAACCGATTGTCGAGCTGCATTCACGTCACTGCGCAAAGTGTGAACGGCTTCACTTTCCAAATGCTGTATGTGTCTGAGTCGGTCCTCCAGATCGCGCAAGTGTTGTCGGCTCTGGCTGGTTTCCTCCTGAGAAAGCAAACAATCCAAACGAAAAAGCTTTAGATGTGCCAATGTGCTCTGTTTCACTAATGAAATGACTCCAACCACGATGGAAATTAAAGCGTGAAAAGAAAAGCCAGCAAAGGAAGAACTTCAGATATACACCTGTCAAAGAGGCTAAATGATCGTTTATATAAAAATATCCCTTTTGTTTAAGCAGATGATGGGTATTCTGTATATGAGATGTCCACATACAGTTTACTGCATTTTGACTATGTAAACATTTTCGTGAGAGCTGTTTAATAAATGATGACAATTTCTTGACATTGTTTTTTTTATAGAAATTTTGACTAATGACGTCCTGTTTAAGAAAATTATGAAAATTTGACACCAATATCTGCAATGGGCAGGTTTCAAAAATCCAATGCACCGAAATAGCATCTTATTTTAATGTTATTTTAAATGAATCGGGATGAAGCAGCCCACATTTTAAAGATTCGAGTTAGCTTCGGATACAGGAATTAAATAATAGCGGTCACAATAAAACTGAAATTAAAGAAAGAAGAAGGTGAGCAAATCATGAAGAATAAGCAAAATTTGGGAAAAATAAAAAGTTTTAGGACTATCGAGAAAGTCTGGACAACTTCAAACTTTCATTTAATAGTTCCTATAGGAATACTTAAAGACCACATTAACTTTAGCTTTATGCAAGTTGGGACCAGAGTGAGTGCTTGAACCGAAAATGTACTTTTACCGTGAAGCCTTATCATTTATCACTTATTTCTGATTTTTCTTTTTTACATGTCTTAATTTATGTAATAATAAGGCCTATGTTAAACACGAAATCATTTTACAAGACAAACTGATGTGACATCAGACTTGCATGTGAATATTTGTGTGCAGTCTATACAGAACGTTTTTTGATGAAAATTATTGTAAAATGTTTGGTTGGAACTTGATTTAATGAAGAGCACATATGCATAAAAAGTATGCTTATTAAAGGACCACATGTAAATGAAAAGCTATACAAAGCAGGGTTTACAGCAGGATATTTCTAAATCAAAATTTTAAAATATTTATGAAATTACGAAAGTGTTCAGACTTTCTCCATCGTCGACTTAAAATAGCAAGGTAAAAACAAGCGACGGCACATAGTAAGAAAATTATTCAAAAACGGAGTGGTCAGTGGGGGGATGTCCGTGAAGGGTCTGTTAAGAGATTAAACGGCATGCTACGGCACCTGCCCACTATTGCCATCTATTCCGGGTACCTGCAGCTGGGCGATGGCTGCGCTTTTCTCCTCCAGCTTGTACTGCAGCTCGGCCACAATCACGTGATGGCCCTTGGTGGCTTGGCCCCGCGCGCCTCCCCAGCCCGTCCCCGTCGTGCCATTGCTCTCCGTGTATGACGAGGGCATGGATTCGTCGATGTAGTAGTCTGCCGTCACGAAATCCTGCAGCGAGGAGCACGCCGCGTACGAGTCGTCCGAAGCCAAGACAAGATCCCCTTCGGTGGGGCTCAGAGGGGCGGGATAAGGGAGGCAAGGGCTGGCTGCGAGTGCCGTCGGAAGGGGAAGCGGCAGGGCAGCGTTAGAGAGACACTGAACTGATCCCGAGGCCCGGATCCCACTTACTTCTCTGGCTTCTCCGGCATCGGCGACTGCGACCCCGCCGTCCACCTTCTCGAACTCCTCGGTGTCAGGCTCGGACTCATCCGGATCCCGCTCGTCCCGTGGCGACTCCAGCAGGAGGTCCCCGAGAGCAGCATCCATCTTCGGCACCTTCTCCTGTACCGGGCAGGTAGTGGCTCCGGTTAGCGATTGGAGGTTGGTCAAGGCGGAAAGGTAGCAGTCGCGCGTGGATATGGGTTCAGTGTTTAAACCGGCGTCGAATAGGTACACTGGTAGGGGCTCAAAGGGATCGTGGTTCAAGCTGGGAGAGTGCAACAAGCTAGTCTGCTGGTCGGACGGACCGACGACAATGCTCGGCATGTTGTCGACTTCCGGAATGCCCAAGGAAGCAGCCATGTCGGGAGGAAGCAAAGCTTTCAGTGTTTCTACGTCTGCCAGCTGGATGTCTGGCAGCTCCCCGTCAAACTCTTCGGGGGTCTCCAAGGCGTAAGGCGGGGGCCAGTCGTTCATGCCCGGAAAAAGGGAGTGCAGAAAGTGGTTCCCCACAAGGTTGTTGAATTCCTGACGGCTGTTTATCTCCTTTCTGTGCAAATCGGCTGCTCGGTTGGAAAGCACTTTTGACCACTGTGAAAAAAGAAGAAAAGCAAGATGGACAATGAGTCAAATTTCAGGATTTAAGCTAAAGAAATGCGCATATCGTCGGCTTTCTTTCGAAACCACTTCAACATTCTGATATTTACGCGTTTTCTGGATGAAAATATTTTGTTAAATCCGAATTTCAGCACCTCGTAGTCATATGGCAATTTCTAGCGCTTCAAGCTGCTATTTTAGAATCGATCTAAGTGTGCTGCACACGGATTGTTTCATTCAAATATTTATAAATCTTATTTCACTGGTTTGTAACTGACTGCAAATTACGAGAAATTGGATATTTCTACACAAAAATGGTGTTTGTCACGTACAAAAGAATAGAGATTGCTGTACACTAACCTTAAGAAACTCTTTCGAGAACTCTCTCCTTCTGACTACCTCAACAACGGACCTTAAGTAGATACTTGGAGCCAAATGAATTTGCTGCACCACTTCTAAATGCCTTTTGAGCCTCTTCAGATTTTCGTGATAAATAACCAGATGGCTATCGGCATCCAGAAGTTTTCTTTCAATGATCATTATCCACCTATAAATAAATATTTCTCCGATGAAATCGATTCATTTACCCAAAATATTTTAAAGCATTTTAATATTTTTAATGTGGGGGAAACAGTGTGTACTTATTAAAGTGAAACCACCTATTATCTAAAATTCATTTTAACTAGTAAAACGTTTTTAAAACTTTTGCGCAATTAAAATAATACAGCGATTCCCTGAAAGCTTACATAAAAGTTTAAATTCTCTACTCACTTAAAATCAACATTTAAATAGTAGTGAAGGATCACTGAATTTGAAGATTCATTTCATGCACTGCATAAGATATTTCACCACGTTTTATGTTCGTACATTGGAAATTTTTACCAAGGTGGGAGTATTAATAAGAATTGAACAACGATTTTTACAGACCTGAGTCTAACATGGAGATTTTCAGATAATTCAATTTTAGCTTGCAAACACCGCCGGTGAACGTCTCTCAGATGCCTGTGTTTCATCAGCATGACCTTGAGCTGATCCCTATGGCTAGCGCAGAGGTCAGGAAAGATGGATGCATCGCGAAGATTGGCTGCTCTCATCTTGTTTTGATTAAACGCCTAAAAACCAGACGTTTATCTTCACATGTGGGTTTTAAAACGAGCGATAACTGTCATCTAGTATGATTTGTATCAGTCCCACCTGTGCGGTCTCGTTTTGCTCGGTTACGATTTTCTGGGCGTCGCACATCATTTTATCGAGTCCATACAACCTTTCTTCCAACCCTTTTATTTCCTTCATTCCAGGGTTTTCGACCGACGTCAAGATACTCGCAATGTCACTTTGCAGAGCTTTGTAAGTATCGACATGAAACTGCTCCAAACCCGTCCTGCATTGTTCCGCCACAGTTTCCAAGCTGTTTTGGCTATCGTTTGAGCTGATCCACTGATGCAAGGTAACGGAGTGTGGATCAGTCGAGTCCAATTCCAATTTCGCCTTCTTTGCTCTTAACAAGGGTTCAAGTACAGGGATCCTGTCTAGCAGCTCGATATCAGAACTAAAACTGTCAAGGCAATAACAACAATATTACGATCAGGTTATGTGTAAAAATAAACAGAAAAGCGCCAAGACTCACTCCTTTAATATGTCCAGACATCGTTCCCTTTTTTCCAAATAGGCCTCGAAATTCTGTTGAAATGCTTCAGCTTTTGCTTTAAATGCGCTGGAATGTTTAAAAAGTGGTTATGAGTTGAATTGCCAAGTAAAATAAACTCAGTTGAGTTAGTTGGCTTTCCTAAAACTGATCAAAACTCATATCTATAAGCATTTATTACTGATTTATTCAACAAAACGTCTATGTCAAGCATGAGTAACTTCCAAAGTCAGACATAGGAGGTGGTTTAAAGCATTATTTGATGCTTATATTAACTAAAATGATACTTTAAATGGTAAAAATACGACACCATAAATGCCATCCTCTTGAAAACTAATTTTGACACAGAAGCTTGCTGAATTTCTGCAAATCATGACATTGAAGGTAGCGATTCTTCACCAACGAAATATGAAATTTAGGTAGATTGGCGCCAACTTTGAGCACAACTATGATTTTTTTCCTGGTTATAAATGAGCTTGATGTAACTGCAAGTTGTTACATCCATAGACTTGCCAACTAAGTAATAAACACATAAAACGTCAGCACTCTACCTAGTTATATCTTCTAAATTAGCTACTACTGCAGCCCATCCCTGTTGCTGAAGATGTTGCTCATGAACAAGGCGTTTGCAGATTTGAGCTTCTTCATTATCAAAGTCATAAAACTGCTGTGCAAGACGACATCTGGTGGCTACAGTTGTGTACGACGGAGCCAAGGCTAAGGCAGGCTCCAGTTGGTCCTCCAGGTCGCCATCTAGAAAAGAAAAAAGCATGCGGAGCATGGTTGTAGTTGGATTTTCTACATCAACAGCTCAGTTCATCGTTATTTTCATTTGACAGTAAAAGCTTACCACTTATCATATCGACGCTCGGAGATGGCGGTTCAGCACTTTCTATAGTACTTGTACTAAACAGGAAAATTGGATTTGTGTCCGTTCCGGCATTATAGTTGCACACAAAGGCGGCAGAATCCAGGCATTCACCTCCGTTGATCATAAGAACTTGCTTTTCAACCGGTATTTTGTATTTCTTTGCAATCACTTCCTTCAGATTTGCAACCCTTTAAATTTAAGAAGACGGAAGGGTTGAGCAGAATTGATATAGCAGAACGTACGCAATTTGAACTGTTTATAATCACGTACATTTGGAAGCTTATTCCCACATCGAAGGAGAGCATGCTGCCAGTATCTACCAAAAAAACCTGCAACATTTTCCAATTTTGCTGTATCGAACTTCTTTACTGGCACACTGAAAGAAAGGATAAAGAAGTAAACTTAGCAAAAGGATAACATGCGTGAATTTAAGTAATATAAAATGTGGGTTCGAATGCACGCTAATTATGCCAATTTGAAGGCAAACTGCGGCAATTAAAATTACCTCAACATAAAGCAAAAAAATGCAACCGAAATAGCACCGATTTAGATAAAACAAGTGTCAACTTCACTGTTGCATGTAAATACACATGCTAACTATTGATTATGGCAATCACTAAACGTGATGACTCATGGATAAAGCAATCTGATAACACTCGACTGTAAAATGACTTAAAATCACGCTGAATTTTTAATGAACTGCAGACAGGTTTCTCACTTTATCAATTTGGTCTACGTGTATTTTGAAGAGCGTGCAAATCAATAATAAGCCAGTTTCAATCAATCATCAAGTGATTGAATGGGCTACATAGCAATCAGTTACTTTTGAAAATAAAAGAGCCAGTTGGAGAAATTTAGTTTTATAACTTAAAATAACTAAGCAATCTTTACCACCACAAAGGAAAACTCTTTTCAGTTGCTTAGATGTCGAATTTTATAGTACTGCATCTAATAAACAAAAAGCGGAAATTTTGAAAATTTTCTCTGCAACAATATGGGCTACAATCGTGTCCCATTGCAAACATTGCAACTATAATTTGTTTTGGCAGAAACGTTGGTACTATAATATTTCTTCAATGCAACAAACTATTTTGCCATTAATACTTTAGTATACAATTCAAAATTATACTAGTTCCAACGTGACAAGCATGAATCACCTGTGGTAGGGTACAATGATTCATAACATGTATTATAACTAAATTCGTTGTTTTTCTTTTGTTTACAAAATTCAGGCGAGGTGCTCGCTTAAATGAGAAGGGTCTTTTAGACTCACGCTTTACACTTATTTCTAATTTGTTTGGAGACGCATTTTCATTGTGTCAATCAGTGAAGCATCACTTCTGCTTCCCTAACGTTTACATGTACCTGAAATGTACTCCTGAAATAGGGGTGACAACCTAATTTGCCACGATTCTGAAATGGGATTCTTTACATCACATTCAAGTTTACTTAAAAAAAACAGTTGCCATGCACACAGATTTACAAACTGAAAGTCACAGGAAAACTGATTGGATCATACACGAATTCAAGGGCATTCTTTGTTCACAAGCAAGGCAGACATTCGTGGTCATTGTCTCCAGTAACAACCGTATACAATATCAGCAATCACAAATGAAACAGTTGCACTAAAGACCTTCATAAACGAAGTACATAACTTAGTACAAGACCATGAACTGGACAGGACCAAGATTACTGTAATGCATACCTTGCAGAGCTAACAGCTTAGGCCTATCAGACCCGACAATCATTGCCAGAATTTATAGCCAATATTCAATCGACCTTTGTACCACGGCACGAAAATTAATCGGGGCATCACAAGGCGCAAATCAGTGCATGCCTGAACTAGTTTCAAACTAACTGAAAAATGGGGGAAAAGGAACGTTTTGGGAAGCCTTTTTTCCTGCAATGCGAATGTTAATCGAGCAACCCAAATTCCCCGCTACATACGTAAATAGCCAGGTGCTTTTCTCTATTGCTCAACAGTCAAGACTAAAAAAGTTCCAGAAACAAATAACATTTGTGTGGAAATAAATAAGGCCTGTTGCATAAGTTGTTTTTAGCAATGCCATCGCTCGCTAGGGTTATGCAGCACAATCAAGCCCTTACCTTTTTATCGCTAATTTTGGCTAAAAACAGTCGTGGGTTTCGTCCTGCACACCCTGCCTTCATCCGCGCGAATTGCTGCGTCCTTTCCTTCCATTCGCCCGTGAATTTAAGTAAAAAATAAATACAAAAGACGCCTAGCAGCCTCCTTTCTCAAAATGCTTCATGCTTTGCGAGGATATCAGCTGCTGTCGCCATGTTCAATGTTTTTTTAATATATCCGTGACGTCACGCCATCTGGAAAGAAGTTGTCGACCTCAGCAACAGCTGACGTCATTTCTTTCGCGTTTGCACGGCGAATTGCGAATCCAAAATCGAGGACAAGAGTGTTTGTAATGTGCGAAAAATGCTCAGAAAAACCAAAACTATTTTTTGTCGCTTGCCATTAGCTCATAGCGTGACACCAACCAATTTTGCGGAATGTGGAATTATTCCACGAAACTGAATGCTCTTTGTTAAGGCGCTCCGTATTAAAACGTGGTTTCAAACTGGCGGTAAATTCGGATTTTGTTATCTTTCAGAATACACTAAACCCCTCAATATTCGCGGGGGATACGTTCTCAATTCACAATTAACATGTGATATAATAGGTAGTTGTTGGAAAACATTCTCTCTGATTATTTAACTGCATTATGGAAACATTCTTTTTAGATATTTTTGAAGTTGCATGTGCTTGACCTAGGCTATTTGGCTCATGGCAGAGCACATGCAGCATTGTCTAATTGACTCTTGATTTGAAAGATAATTCTGTTTTTTGTGTGCTCAGTCTGACTTTTGCTCTGATCAAGTTCAGTTAAGCCGTTTTACTGCTGCTATTTTTACTCAGAATTAATTAAAACTATTCAGTTTTCTGCAACAACTGAGAATAAGCTGAGCTGCTGTCTATTGACTAACAGTCCTGCAGGGATATTGACAACAGTGGTCAAAACCAAATGAGATAACAAAACTAACGAAAACATATTTTCTTAAATGTAATTTAAAGGCACATGCATAATTTTGAAATGTATATATCAATTATAAGAAGTTATATTTTATGGAGTCATGAAGATATTTTTGCTTGCTGAGCTTAATTGTTAAATTTAATTTGTAATTTGTAGTAAGGACAGTCCACAGAAAACGTCCATTGCAACGTCTATTTTCTCTTTCCGAATGTCTACCTCAATTTTCCACTATCTTCTGAACGAAGGACATGGGAAATTTATAATAAACGACTGTTTATGGTACTTGACTTAATGACTTTCGATTTAACTAATTTACTGCAAATGACCTAAAATGGCGAATCTTGAGTGTTCTTACATTATACGGTCTGCGAATGTTGAAAACGTGGATGAGGATTTACTGTAAATCGAAGATTGTGCATCATCAAACGCATCACGTAAGCGTTGGAATAGTTCTGGACGAATGTAGGAAATATTGAGGCATTCAGGGAAATTTTTGGTCATATTGACACGAATGATACGCAACTTTTCACGGGATAACTAGGTCTTTCGGAAATGTTAATTTCAATTTTGGAATATGAAATGTCAGCTAAGATACATCGACAAAAACGACTTCAAGCGAAAAAAATCAAATGAGAGTTATCATTGACAGTATTACTTTAATTACTCAGCTGGAAATTTGATCATTTGCAAAGTATTCGCCAGCATACAATGCGCGTTGCGAGCGTGGCAGTGGGTGTCGCTGAGGTTGACGCAATCTAATTCAGCTGAATTTTATTTCAATTAAAGCAACCAGATGAAATGCAAACAAAAATTCCACCCACGTAATCATGATGAAATGGCAAACTTTCCCACCACGTTGAGTGTTTAGGGCCATTCATAATGATCGTCGAAAAAGTACAAAGCGAAGGAATCTTGAGATGAAATCGCATTTGAACTCATGTAAGTTTCAGCATTTCGCTTACTATCAACATGTAAGTAAAGGAATTTCCACGGATATGTACTATATATCACATCGGTATACTGCAAATCGAGTACCAGACGGATGCATGATTGACTCATGTTTTCGTTTTCCATTTGATAAAACTCAAGCAATTAATACATGTAGGATCATCCATAAAGGACGTCCGTTGGAGGAAGATAAAGGAGGGGGAGGTCTTCCAAAACCGGACTTTGCCGGACAGAGGGGAAAGGTTCAAGGAAAATGAACGTCCAGATCATCAATTGGTAATTTCGATTTTAATATGGAAAGAATTGATTGAAAACTTGGTAAAAGGGATTCAAAAAACGGAAAAACTGATATAGTTTGCAGATACCCTGATGACTGTGGTTATACCATGCAATTGAAACTAAATTGCAATTGTTGCAAATCAAAGTCAAGTTGAAAGTTAGATTTCGTTACTTCCTAGTAAATTCTTCAAATTAAATTACAACAGGCCTGTTTTACGGCTAGAATTGTCTGTAGGCCTATATTAATAAAACTGTCTCGATCCGATGCTTTTAAATAAAATTAAATAAATATGTATATTATTCAATGTGAAAGCGTTTTTCCAAGACTTCCTTTATGGATGGCCCTTTGCATATCGCCTAATTAATTTTTATTATTAGGCTAAATACTTTATGGATAAAAATCATTTAAAAACAGCAATGAATCATTTTCCCACATGTACAGCACATTTCGCTCGCAACACAAAATGAGTTTTTAAAATGGGAAGCCAACGTTTGGTTGTAAAGGAAAGCAATAGGAATTTGTATTAATGTAGGCCTACTGTATAATAATGACGTTTTTTTTTCCAAATTATCGTATCATTCGTTTTTAACGACAATGTTTTAATGAGTGCAAAATTATACAAATAGATTACACTAGGCCTATGTTAAATACGGACATTACACTTATCTAAGAATGTTAGGAAATACAGTTAATGGCTTCCCCTCAATTTTTCGCAAATTTGCGCACGGAATTCATTGTTCACCCGTGAAACTTGTGCTCGCTTTCATTATGCATGTAATGCGCTGGCTGCATAGACATTTTAGACGTCATATCACATATTATAGCTTTGTTTGTAGCTATGAACAAGCATGCAAAAATGCTCATTGTAAACATGGATAGCCTGCTCGCTGCTTAACAAAGGAAGAAACTAAACTTACCTTAGTAGCTCCTTGGCATGGTCAACTCAACAGGAACACATGGTCAATGGTCACTTCGAACTCACTTGCCCTTGCAAGAGCTCTCTGCCTTTGGTAAATGAGATTCGGAAAGGGGGAAAAGCACGAATAAGGGAGACAGTGACCTGAGGGTATTGCAACTAGGCAAAGGGCATGACCGTTTCAGTTAGTCCCGAAAGTCCCAAAGAGCTTGAAAGGAAACACACTCATATGTTCACTGCCCAGAAATCTAACCATTTTATCACGTCCGTAAAATCCGATTTATCAGTCTAAAGGAATGGGCCGAGGTGGCCAAAATATTAGACTATGTCAAATGACTAAAATCCATCACTTTTAATGACTTTTAAAAGACAAAAAACAATGACTTAACATAGTTTTTTTTTAAACATTTTAAATATTAACTTTTAATTAATTGTAAACAGCTAATAGTACAATAACAGCAATTTGTTTAGGTGAATCAATACATTCGGCATTACATCAACTAACCCGTGAAACTTTTGTTCGCTTTCATTATGCATGTAATACGCTCGCTGCATAGACATTTTAGACGTCATATCACATATTCCGCAAACAAGAGGACCATTTCATCAAATGGACCATTTTCCTAAGCTGCCCTCGTCTTGTTCTAGTTTTTATCAAACCTCGAACTTCATCCCTCCCACAATCTGGACGCCTTTTTCGGATGACCTTTGAAGATTATTTCTTGAATGTTTATGGATTCAAATTATTTTAATCAGTGATTTTCGATGACTTTCATGATTAATAGACACTATGTCTGGTGCCTGCATTAATCAAAAGACAAGCTGTTCAAAGTCCATCAGTCCCATCACTCATGAATCTTGTAATTTAGGACATTGCAGGGGTTCATTTTGAGAGAACGATAGTATAGTTTGATCTGCATATTTGAATAAGATTAGATTAGCTTCACGTCCAAATCAAGCTGCGACTAGGAATTCAAATGGACCAATAGAATGAAAGAGCTATTTTTGCAATTAATGCTGTAAATCCCATATACATGTACAGTGTATATAACACAATACATTCTTGTTTGCGGAATAATATTCTATTTTTTGCATTTCCTTTTTTAATTCTTTTCAGGGAACTTCCATGACGTGATTTTTTCCCCAACACGATATACTTACACCATCCATTCTTTTATGACATCACGCGCATAGTGGGTGTGGCTCTCTAGATGCTAGATGACATAATCTATAAGCTGAATACCTCTGATTGGTTTATGCTCTGTATACTCTCTTGTTGAACAGACTAAAAACCTGCGGGGTTGCCAAGGACTCTCTTGATCTACCCAAGAGCTGCTTTTCCGTGGGCGTCGAATTAGCGTTAAACGAATTAAACGAAATAAATCGAGCTGAGGCCATCGTAAATAACGAGAAATTAGTTCCACAATTGTATGTTTCGCTCGTGTAAACCGGAAGCGGCGTGATGAGACACGCACGGCGGAAGCTACGGCTAGCTGTCGAGTTCCCAACCGAAAAAATAATCTTTACGTTTCATCATCACCCCCGCACTCGCTCAGCATCATCATGACTACGCCACAGATAAGAAAGTTTAGTCAGGGTGGGAAGTCAGTTCAGCGAACTAACTTCAGCGAACACTTTCACTTCGAACGGTCGCACGTTCTCTAAACATTCTAAACGGATTCGGATTTCAGAACGGATCACAAAATGGACTCTTCGAAAAGCGTGCAGTAGTTCCATCAGATCGCGCGATTTCACGCGGATTTGGATTTTACAACGGATCGCAAAATCGAACGGCCGCACGTTCATGTGTTCGAAAAGGATTTTTAAAAGGATTACGACAAAATGGACGTGAAACGCGCGCAGCAGTTTCACCTGGCGGTAAAGGCGGGCGACGAGAGCGCCGTGAGGAACCTGTTGGACGAAGGCGCAGACCCGGACGCTCCCAACTGGGACGACAACGGCCGACTTCCGCTGCTGGAAGCGGTGCAGCGGCAGCACGCGGGCGTGGTAGGGGCCCTGCTGCGCGCGTGCTGCTCCGTGGACGTCACCACTTTCCAGGGCGAGACTGCGCTCCACCTGGCGGTCGATTCGGGCCCGCTGAGCGAGGCCTCGGCCAGGATCATCTCCATGCTGCTGGACGCTGGGGCCGATCCCGGTATCGCCGACCGACTCACCGGAAGCACGGCCCTGCACGCGCTGGCCGCCAAGCACGCCAGCTCGCGCGATCCTGCCTCCCGCCAGGGTGCGCTGGCGGCGCTCGCCAAGCTCATCGGGCAGTGTGATGCCAACGCGCGAGACTTCGGCCGCTGCACGGCGCTGCACCGGGCAGTGGCAGCGGGATCGCCCGATGATTGGTCCGTGGCCGAGCGCGTGCGCGTGCTGGTGGGCGGGGGCGCAGACGTCAACGCCCAAAACGGCATGGGCGAGACTGCGCTCCACCTGGCGGCCGACGCCAATCTGAGGCTAACTGCAGGACTGATCATAGGCGCAGGTGCGGACGTCAACCTGAGGGACCGCTACCGCATGGTGGCGCTGCACCACGCGGCCCGCAAGGACTGCCGGGAAATCGCGCGCGCCCTGCTCACGCGCGAGGAGTGCGATGTGAACGCCGCGGACCTGAACGGAGACACGCCGCTCCACCTGGCGGCCGGAAAGGGACACGTCCAGGTGGTCAGGATGCTGACCGCTTGCCCCCGGCTGGACGTCAACGTGGCCAATGGTGCCGGGGTCCTTGCCATCCACAGGGCCATCGAGAGCGGTTTCACCGATGTCGTCCAGGTGCGGCATTTTGGTTTCAATTCAAATCAACGCAATGCTCTCAGTGCCATGCTGCCAATGAGGAAATTGTTAGCACGTGGTGGCTGGAGGTGGTGTCAGCAATTTCATGATTTGTCCGATTTTAGCGTTATGGAATTTATTGGTTGTCTTTCTCGTTTCCTGGCAATTATTTTCCGACCGTTATGTTAGAATTCGTCTGCTAGCCTTAAGAAACAAAGGAGCTGTCATATTTTAAGTCAGAATCACACCTTTTTGGTAATTAAATTCGTTTTAGGCCAAAAGGTGCAATAAATATGCATATAAACTGTTTATCAGCCTCTTGCGAGTTATTACTCTAGGTTCCAAGAATCCAGGGAGTCTCTCTTCAAACTGAACAGTTGTTAAATTGGATTAAGTTAAACAGTCAACCATATTCTTATAGCAGAAGCAAAAGAAAACACTAAGTACATGGACGTGATGAGACTTTTTGATCTGGTGATTTCAGGACTTGTTTGAAAGCAGTAATTCGAACTTTATGGCTTTAGCCTTAATCGATGTTTCTGGTTGGCTGATAATGCAAACAGGGGCAACAACAAACAAAATATTTATATTACCTATTCAAATACACTGTAGATTACATTTGTCTAAATCTAATACAAATCAATCCCCTGCTGCCGGCAAAGAAATGACAGTGGCACATGATAATGGCCAGTGGGAATTGTTAAATTGGATTTCTATAACACACAATGGTATTCTCATATAGAAAGCACTAATAGAATTCGAACCTTTATGGCCTTAGCCTTTAATCTTTGTTTCTATTGAAGAAGGGAGGTGATTATTTGGAGTTGGCTGATAATGCAAAAAAAAAGGTTTATACCACCAAGTATTATAAACCTAATTTGAACTGGCAACATTACACACTTTATACCTAATAGGTTACAAATGTTGTAAAACACACAGTAGACTTTTACATCAAATTCAAAAACATTCGCCATATGATGTACCATTTGTCATTATTTTTTATAATTATGTAAAAGTGTATTGAAATTCATCCTTCCAATCAAGTTTTCTAAACATTTCGTCTGTGGAGTTTCCTGTATTATATTTGCCTGGCCATAATTCTGTAAAAAACATTCTAGATCTGCAACTGAATTTGGTTTTTTAATGACGAATTGACGATTTTTTTTCCGCCGTGGCTTACTTTCAATACGAATCATTATTACTTCTAGAATAATAAGAATCTTGGCCCATAGCTGAAGCTGCTGAACTTATCCATTCCAACAGTTTTCTTTCAGTTTTTCATCCATAGTAATAGTTTTACGACCATCAGGTTATGAAACAAAGGCCTTTGATAAATAATTCCCAATTGAGCATGAAATGAAACATCGCAAAACCTGGCGATGGGTAAATCAAATTGAGCAAATAATTTCTATACTTCATAATGTAATTGTAATTAACCAGCTTTGGAGTAAAAACTAAACCAAATAACTTCATCAAAAAAACCAAAACAACAACAAAAATGTTTCCTGTCTGATTTCAATTACAGTATCTACGTCAAGTCTTCATTTATTTAACACGTTTTTGTTTTCAATTTCAGGAATTATTGCGGGTTAATTGCGGACTTCTGATTCACACTGGATACGGCTTGACGCCCCTAGATTTGGCGTGCACTGAAAGCGTTTATCGGAGCAGACCTGAAATAACCCATTTACTGCTGAGGGCTGCACAAAACACAGTGGAAGACTGCGGTCCTGATGAAACTGATATCTGATTAAATGTAACCACCAACAAAACACGTTTGAACTTGAAATCATCATGACATTTCAATCGAAACGTTCTATAATAGTGTTGATAGCTGGTCAAGTGATGAAGAAATATCATTTATGGTTGATGAGCTTTTAATCATCCGTTAAATTTGGTGCAGCAAGCCGCTATACATCCAAGCTGAATGCGCATGCACATAAGATTTCATTTTGAATTTTAATCACGGTAATTTCACACTCATATTTTACCCGTGCCATTTACTAGTTGCATAATTTGTTAGTTCCGCATTTGCGTTGGTTACATCATGATTTCTGGCCGGCTTTTGTTGTTGCGTGAAGTATAAGTAAACACTATTAATCGGATATTTATCGTTAGTTTGACTACTTTCACTAAAGGTCAATGGCGTTGCGCAAATCTTGATAATCTTGATACTCTTTTATAAATGATGAAATATTACAAGAAATTAGTAAAACCAATTATTATTAGTTAGTTGGTAATTTCGCTTATTTCGCGATGTATTTTAATCAGTGCGGTGCTTTTTAAGGCGCGAAAATTGTTGTTCAGCGTCACCCTGTAATCAACTTAAGGCGCTTTTACTTAATTCCTCAGAGCGTTTTTTTAGACATTCCAATTTCGTAGCATCTACATTGAAAGGAAATTTAAAAAACAGCTGTAGAAATAATCCAAATAATACTACATGTGCTCATTTTTTTCATATTTTGGAAACGCCCACAGTGAACGTAAGCCATAAGTGTTATATTTTAGACATAACACTTCGAAAAAGGATTTCTCAAAATTAATTATGTCGAAAATCACAGCATACTGTAACTTGCCATGGGGATTTTTTTTTTAAATTAATAACAATACCGGCCTATCGAGAATGGGAATAAATAAGTCTTTCCAGTCACGTCCTCACGCATAATTACGCCGCTTAAATTACGAATATCTTTCAACAACACCGTGATTTATTGCTATTTGCACCTGAAGGTGGAGCTCTCTTCCTGCAAGAGCCAATTTATGATCCATGCTGCCACCGCCCCCATACGACCCAACGTAAAAACCATAAATTGCGATTTTGACACGCGACGTTACAAGCGCCACCAATGGTTTGCAGAACGTCCGCCAGGGACCGCACTGTCCCTGGGGCGCGCTACAGCAAAACCCTTTCATCTCAACAAAACTATAATACAGTGGAACCTCGATAACTCGACTTCCTATAAATAGAATAATACGCTAACTCGAACTTTTAATCAAGTCCCGA
>JAQIXS010001034.1:0-34758 GCA_034700785.1 Rossiulus vilnensis | reverse complement strand
CTAAATAAGCATTCTAAGAAGATTTTTCTTACCATGATTTTGCGATTACAACTTTCATGGCCCCCTAATAGGCTGTCATTTTAATCGGCAATTTAAATCGATATAACTGTTGACTACGTTTTCAACTTCGTTTGTGCTTTTCTGGTGAAGCAATTGTAAATACATGTAAGTCTTCAAGCTAGCCCTATTGAGTTAAATTGCAAGGAGATTGTGTGCGTCCTACGCCCGATATTTCGTATTTTTATTGGTCTTTCGCTGCATTTTATTAAAGCAATTAATCCCAATGAATAGCACTGCAGCAAAGTGGCCTCAAAATCTAATCTAGGATATGCAATTTCTGTACAGAAATTAGATATGACCCCGTGGGCATGACCCATTTAAATTCTGTCATGACGTAAAATCATCTTGGTGAAAATGCATGCATGTTATTGACTACTTGCTTGCCATTAAAGATGCTTCTAATGTGCCAAAGAAGGATGCGTATTTGCAAAGATCATTAAAAATGACATTTTCAGTCATGCGATATGCATTTGGTCGTAATCAGTTTATAAATTGCAAGCATTAAAAAGACTAGTTTTGCTTTTGAAAACTAAAAAAATTTCCATAGCTTAACCTTGTTTTTTCTAGTTTGGCATGTTTAAAATTGTTGCAGTATGCAGATTTCCATATAACGATCATGTTAGTGATACATCAGTAAGTGTACCTATTTATTGAAATGCAGAATCAGAGAACATTTAACGGATAATTTCTCTAGAACGTCTATTTGTTCAAATGTAGTATATTTCTCTCTCTGGCCATGGAAATTGTCGATGCGTTTAATAAAGGCCCGAAATGAAACTTTATTTTCTAAGAAATGACTAAGAACCCAACACTTCTGCTGTTTGACTTTAGTTGTCAGATAATGGTGTAGCAGGATGTTAACTGCTAGAAACAATTCAAGCACTCTATGCATTGTCGGGTAGAATTTACGGTGTCAAATAGAGCGTTGAGAATAAGTCCGAAAACCCCACTCGGGCCGCTATGCTTCAACAATAATCCCATAAAGGTTTGCTTTGCTTCAAGCCGATATGGCCACCTTGGGCTTCGCAGACTTTACTTGAAGGCGCCTGTTTGCGCGCAGATTCCAGAGTGCATTGTATACGAGATCGGCATGGCGCGCTCTTAAATGGCAATAAATCTTGAATAATTTAACAATGGATAAATGTTTAGTAAAAGCAATACGCTTGGCAACAGTCGATAAATTCGGCTATCTGGGGATCTGGATTGAGGGTAAACGACCTTCGATGGCAGCTGGCGTTTAAAATACCTTCCTAGAATCTTAAAGACCCCATCTTGTATCACCGATTATAGCAGCAAAGAGGGCAGTCTCCAAATCTTAAACCAGTTCTTAAACTTTGTTAATGAGACCTTTAGCCACGCGTGATATACTGTAACGATATAAGATTCTCAGTTCCCTAATCACAGCCCAAATCATATTTTTCTAGGATTCTTTCCTTCGTTTGCGATGAATGCAATTACATGAAATAAACCATTTTGCCTTCTTATGAGAAATATTAAGTCAGTGTTTTCTCCATTAATATGAAATCATAAAGTAGACTAGCGTACCTTTAGGTAAAGGCATAATTTAATTTTTACGATATGTGTTCGGTATCTTCCCCCATAACCGCAGTTATTGAATGCTTTATAAATGACAAACCATTAAATAATTGGAAAAAAATTACATGCATATAAGGCCTACTGTATTTATGGAAACGTACCTACTGTATACATATGCATGTAATTAGATATGTTATTGTCGCAATGATGATTGTTTTGCTATGCGCAAAAATCAGCGTAACAGTAAATAGGCCTACTGTTATAATTATTTTACAAGAATAAAATGTGTTATTTAGTTTAAGTGAAATTTCTCATAGAACCGGATATCCTCTATCTCTTCATTATGTTGGATTGCATTTCTAAGAACAAGGTACTAACTTTTTTAACTTGACCTTCTGCATCTTTAATAGCAGAAATTTCCGGCGTTTTTGTGCATCCGTGGAACAACGTGATCTATTTTTGTTTTTGCCAAGATTGTTTTTTTTCTGGCTTAACAGCAATTTTTTGTCTTAAGAAATACTGTACTTGTAAAATAGTATTTCTTTTTATATACCATTCTCACATAAAAAGCAGTGGCTGTTATTTCCGCATTTATATTGCTACTAACAGCCTGTATGGCAGATATTTCATAACTCATATATGGACCTATATCGCCAATTCATAGCGTCTTTAATACCAGTGGAGGCAGGCAGGCAATGCAGGCATTTGTGTTGATATTTTTACACTACTTTTCGTATCGGACTTGCTAGTAAAATTGGCAATTCTACTTTTATATGGGGATGTAGTTGCTAGGCATTGGATGGAGCTCTCACGATTTATCATTAATTTATGTAAATGCACTTCATGCAGCTACGCAATGATATATTGTACACTTGTAGTTCAAGAAAATGGTCCATTCGCACCTAGAAGGCGGTCGGTTTATAAAGTGTCATCTTCTCATTTGTGTTATTTCTACGTTTATATCCATATTTGTTCAGGAACACGTTTTTTATCAAATTTCCTCAAAAACGTTGTGTGATGCAAAAAGCCATTAATTAAAGTTTAGACTTAATAAATCATGTGACTTTACTATGTCAGCGATTCGAAACTGACGATGCTAAAACGTGACGGTCGTAAAGAGTGGCTGGGAGGGATTTTACTATAATAAATGGGCACAAATATTGTTTTTTAAACGTATAATGCCGCTTAGAACATCTTGTAAAAAAGGAATGTTATAAGCAAAATTATTAAATTACAGTAACTACAACTTGCATATCCTTATTGACAAAATTGTTTTGCTTTGAGGTCGACATCTTTTTGCTGAAGTAAAAAATAATCCAATACTAAGAATACATATTTTTTCTAATGTTTTTTCGTTATTTTTTCTACCACCAAATACTTCTCAATGAGTCTATTAATAGGATCAAATATACAACAGGTCTTTTTTTTAGAAAGATTGACACATTCACGTAATACAGTTAAAAACGTCTAGATGCTTTTCGGATTTAATTCGAAAGATCATTCGTATCAATGTTTAAATATACATGTATTCTATATATGCTGTAAAGCTGCAGTATAATGCATGGTTTATATGATTTCATGTTGATATGTTGCGAAAGTAATGAAATGTGTTTAAAAAAAAGTCGGCCCCAGAAGGGACATATCCCGTTAGTGCCTTTATTATTCTTCTATTCTCCTCTTCTATTTAAAACATTTGAAGTGTAATAAATGATAACATAACATTTAAAGGTTAGAAATACATGGTATATTCTTGCAATGTAAAGTGTACTGTTTAGTAGTGTCAAAAAATGCTTTAAGTGTGATATACTTATTTTTCTCAACAGATTGAATATCGGGATAAATTTACTCTTAGTGAACACGTTGAAAATCGCATTTTTGCGCTTTCGCTTTCGGATTGCCATTCAATATTTTGCGAATTTTTTAAGTCGTTATTTGCAACGAGTGACTTGAACGGTTTATCCTTCCGGTATAATTAATAAAGATTTGGATTGTCGATTTTGGCCACATGCACCATAACTGTGTTTATGGCATACATAATCGTCATGACAATAAATAACAAAATGTGATTTACAATTTCATCGATGTGATAAAAAAATAGGTTAACTATTGTGTTACTGGCCCTAATGGTTAAGTGCAATTTACATAAAGGTACATGTTACATGACAGTTGCAGGTCGAGTCTATTGAAGTACAAACTTAGATATAGAAAACGTTAGTAGACATGTGAATTTGAAGTACTTAACAACGCATGTCTATGCATGTAAAATTCGTCTCATTCCAAAATATACGTTGCGAATAATCTTATGGAATTCTATTTATTAAATATTCTTTTGCACAGAATATTGCGTTACATACTTAAATAAAATCATCCTACTAAAAAGCGCTTTGCAGTATTTGTGTCAAGGTAGAAAAATGAAATAAGCTAGACATACTTAAATAATTTACTCAAACATAGTTTTCAATTTTCTTTTCATTTCCCTGGATACGTTTTACAATTTTATTATATTTTCGAGATAAATAAACCTAGGCCTTTCTCGAATAGTCACTGTTAAGACATGAGAAATTGAAACTGTCGGTGAGATTAACTTGTATTCATTAATTGCGGCAATAATCCTGGAATCGTAAATAACACAGATCAATCAACCTGAAGATTTAGAGCATTGTAATCGAATAGAAATCTGAAATAATTACATTTAAAAAAATCAATTTTTCAAAGACGGCATGCTAAATTATAAGAAAATTCAACCAAGAAAGTGCCTTTCACGTTCTCATGTATTTTTCTGCTTCAAGTGGTTGTCCGTGGAAATAATTTTTCTAACATTTGTTTGCCGATGTTTATTAATATTCAATATTGTTTAATTAATTCGATTGTCAATTCGAAAAAAGGGTCTGAATCCCTAAATCGAAAGGCATGAACTTACTCTTGCAAATAGCACAGTATGATGTGTTACAAAAGGCTTTTACAAATTCATTATAGTGAATTTTTTTAGAATGACTGATCTTCATGTATATTGTTAGTAGTATTACGACCATATCAGCATTGAAATTTGAAACGTTTTCCTATACAAATTAACATCCAGATACTTATATTCAGAATTATCAGATTTACTTGTTAGAAATCCTTCAGATATGTCTTAAATTACCCAATATAATTATTGCATTGCGTTATTGAATATCGCTCGATACTACATGTAGATTGGTTCCTAATTAAGGCAGAGCTTTAGCGTCTATGAATCGGTGCTTTCTTGTCAGAGGTGATATCCACCTTAAAGAAGTCGGATTTAATGATGCATTCAAAGCTCAAGATCCTAATTTGATTAGCCTTTCTCTGGTGGCCCGGTCTCCGCTAATTGGTGCAACGCCATCTTGGAAAGCTTTCCTAACTTCAAAATTTCGAAATGAATTTATAGATTCCACGCCAATGCAATTATTCACGAATCCCATTACGCCTTAATGCAATAAACCTTTGGAATTACTGCAGGCATCATCTTTAATTTATGAGGCCACATCCAATTTAGTGACTTAAGTGATGCAGATTGGAAGCTGCTCGCGCTATGTCTGACCTCTATCGCCCACTTTTCATCCTGTCCTTGGAAATTTTCCATCTCGTAAAATTGCAAACTTTACGACCATATAAAATCTTGTTGCGCATTGTTGCGTAAAAATGCCAAATCGGCATTAAAAAAAGCGCTGCGGATATGTCCCGTGCGCGCAAGATTTATGCGCATATCCAATTCTCTTAGACGTTCTGGATTCTTGCAGGCTCTATATTGCCGAAATATTGAGGACGTTTGAGGTTGACTACTCTCGCTCAATATTGGCCTTTTGTTGTTTTATTATTAGGGCTATGAGCCGAGATTAATAGACATCCGAATTTTACGGCCCACCCGAGGTTTTGGCTCCTAAAAAATGAACGATTTTGATATATTTCACCGAATGTTTTTCTGCTCTCTTCGCTCCTTCCGATTATCTGACTCAACTTTGAAGTTTTGTTCGAAACGCATTAAATTTGATTTAATAAATACGGAAAATCCAATGTGGACTCGCTCTAACCCGCAAATGATGGCCAATTTAATGGGCCTCAAGAGTAATATCGAACTCTGTTTTTTTAAGCAAAGTTACCGTGCTTGCTGCAGTGTAATGGATGATTGAAAGCTGGTTAACTTACTATGTATTATACGTGCGTTCTTTAATGCCAGCGACTCATTAAGCTTAATTTGCTCAAGAAAATTTGATAATTGATCTCTTGATGATTGATGATTATCTCAATATTATCTCAAAGTATTTCAATGCGAGCAAAGTAATTATACACTGTAGTGCCAAGTAAACCATTGATGGAATAATGTTGTTTTGTTGATGGAAATCTCTCTGAAGTTTGAATATTAGTAAATTCGGTTGTGTTGATTATTATTTAAATATCAGATAGCAATTGAACCGATTTCGGAAGAAAATACGTGAAAACAAATGCGTCGGTGATTTTGGACATTTTTTAATCAACAAGGTGTAATAATAACTATTTCACAACTAGCGAAAATCACAGATTTTTTAAAATACGAAATCATGATGCACAAAACAACCTATCGCAAATTTATAATTTTGTCCCTTCTTGAGATAGTCAACATGGCGCTTATAGTCATGTTGTTCGTATATATACCATTGTCAGGATGTTGTCAAATTTCTTAATGTTTTCAAAAAAAGGTTTATGTAAAACAGTTTTGGCCACCGAGCAGAGATAACAGAATAAACAAGTCACGGAGGGATACAGATAAATTCTTGAAGTTTAGTTGTAACATGATAGTGGTGATACCGGAATGTTGAACACAATGTCTGCGATGAAATCTTCCCATGTAACATTTGCAACAGTTAAATGAACATGTACGCAAGAATGCAACATTATTAGTTTTAAAACATTCCCATGTATTCAGATTCAGCCGCAAAATGTTTCATTACAAGGATATACAATTTCTCAATACAGTTGCTCGCATTAAGGCTTTTACTTAAGTTTCCCCACGCCTACTTGTTTTGTACGTTAGATAAACCATGCGAAACGCTACTTTTCTCGAATTGTTCACATTATAACTATAGATTTTGCCATTACCGCTATATTAAGCATGATATTTTGGTTCGCGCTTTTGCAAACTAAACAACATTTCGAAACAGAAAGTGGAAAGGCGCCTGTAATTTCTCTAATATGACGATTTCCAAATTGCAACAAAAACCTAGCCATATGGTAAAAAGGTAGCAAGGATGGAAAATGCACACATAAGAAAACATGCAAAAAATCAAGCAATCAATAATAGTTCGAAAGCAGAATAAGAAAACTTGGAAACAGTCAAAAGCATGCACAAGGCGCCTTGCTATTTTCCACAGATGCTGGTTCACACTTGAAAAATCGATGGAAATAAATTATGATAAAATACATTTCACAAAATGTTTTGAGTATCCTGGAAAACGAAATAGGCCAGTGCTTGAATACATTGCGAAAAATAATTTTATCTCGGTACGTTTTTTTATCCTTCAAAAGTATCGCAAAGACGCATGTACTGATTTATTTTTGAAGCTCACAAAATATGAGATCAACAAATCAATGCCGTCCAGCTGAAATTTTATCCTTCACGTTGAACAAGATTACATTCGCTCGCTGCAATGTAACAATGAAAAAAGAAAGGAAGAAGTCTGCAAGTTAAGCCTACGTTTTCAAAACTCGTTTAACTTTGAACGTTTGTTCGCATGTTTTGATTCACCTTTAAAATAACATAGGCACAACTTTGAGTACAACACTGTTGATGGAAACTCAAAACCCATGAACTTGGTCAAGGTTCTTTTTTGTTAAATTATTTGGTAAAATTCTATCGTCTTAGAGAATAAAGGTTTATCTTAAACTGAAATGTACGGTAATGTACGATACATTGCATAGAATCTCCGAAAAAACCTGAGTTTGAAAGATGAACAGGCAATGTTGTAATAAGATCATCCCAAAACAATACGATATTATTTATAGCAACAGTTTGTACACACAATGGCTACCGAGAGAAATTATTGAGACAAACTGACGTTTACCTCAATGCATTTTGGTAGCTATTTGGTGAAGTTGAGTTATTTAAGCATAAGCATTTCTAATTTATAGCGGAATAAACTGCTTTCCAGTCGTAAGTTACTTTGGCGTCAGCTTTTATATGTAGCCCGTAATTTTTCAAGTAAAAAAACTGAGCATTTTTACTTATTTATGCAAGCAAACATTTCTCCCGTAGAACTTCTCATTAATGATTTATTTCGAAGGCGTACTAAACGCATTTGTAGTCTACTCGAATTATAGTTGGTTCAAAATGAATTACTAATATATCGATCAATCGTAAAAGCCGCATAAAACTAAACGGTTGGAAGTTATGTAACTTCTTCTTTTATTGGATAGCGATGAAATGATTTTTAATGGCTGACTTTTACATTTTTTGCCATTCGCTTGGATCCTTTTCGACTTATCGCTAAGTAAGATCTAATTATGATCGCATTTTTTTCTTCAATTGCAACGCGACAGTAATTGTCTGTAACAATTGAGGTTTAATTTAATGATTTTTTGAATGGTTTCGAAAATTTGTACCTCGGTGTAATTTAAAATCTCCTATGATTAATATCAAGTTTTTTATAGAAGAAACTACCAGGTAATTTATTAATATTTTAGCTGTACAGCAACAGCCTCCTGATAAATACAACCCTGCAGCTCAGCGAAAATATTTAAGTCAAGAAATACAGAAACACACTGCACATGTTTGTAGTTATTTATACTTAATTTATTTAAAGCAGTGTTCATCAAGTTACAGTTGCCTTTACAAATGGAATTTTAGTGAAGTTTTCCTACAACTAAATTTGGTCAAGTTTGGTACGACTTACAAAATTTAGTTAATTCAGTTAACTGAATTCAGTACATTTCAAAAAGGAGATAATTATAGTAGGCTATCATACGAATACGCATGTAAATCAAAAATAAATGTATAAATCATTCAAGAAAAATTGTTGTTGAATAGTCTACACCCAGACGTTTACGTCACAGGTTTTTGTTGTATGGCTCTGTTGTAATTGATGTGGATAATCAAATGTATTAATACTGAATGTTTTTGAACTTTTAACCAGCTAAATTTCATAAATTTCTTAAATCAGTGATATTTCTGTGTAGTTGTAATTCCCATAACATTGATAATGACCATTAAATCAAATAAATAGATGGGTTGTTGAATTACACCGCTGGCAATTATTTGCTGACAGTAGAGTACTGAGTTAAATTGAGTTGAATAGAGAACAAACTTTTATAAACTTATTGTATCATTCATAATTTTAGAAATAAATATGCATCTTAATACTGTATTAATGGTTATAATCAGCCTACATTATCGTGATAACAGTAATTTTGAGTTTTGCGCAATCTGTACTTAAACTTACGTGTTAGCGTGCTTTGCTGCAAAATCATTGCACGTATGTACTCATATTTTGCTGTCTCATACTTATATATTATGCAAATGCTTGTCGCTTCGTCTTATCTGAAGCTGTGTGTCCACCTGAGAGCTAAGAGCGAAAGTAGCATCTCCCAAAGGTTACGTTCTACTGAACGCGCACTATACTACATCCTATGTGATACGCGAAGTAGAAGTTAGCACCTAACGAGATTATAATTTCCCTCTCAGCTCTCAAGTGGACCACGATCGTTCGATCTAAACATACAAGAAGAAGAAACGGAAACCCTTAATGCAAGATACGTTTGAAATAGGACTAATACGCAGAATTAACTGAATTACAGTACAATAGTGGATGTTACAGCTTAAACAACAGTAACGGTTATCTTGAAATGTTAGTAACCTTGCAAGCGGTGGTTATTGTAATTTGTTGCCTTGCCATTTTACAATTCACTGAATATGCGCCTCTTTCGCTGCGTTAATAAATGCTCTCTGACCTTACCTTAATCATATCCCCATAAAATTACTCTGCTGTGTCATTACAGTAAAATTGTAAATCCCAGCAGTGCTTCGAGTGATATTTTAACTGAAATGCATGAGCTATTAATGCAATTAAAGGGGAAAATTTTATTATAATTTACCCTATGTAAAGCCAAGTTTCCCGTGAAATGCATTAGGTTTATTTTCGCGCCAATAGGATAATTGATAAGTGAACTGGGAATTGGCTGGTGTGCGAGAAAATAAACGCTGATGCACCAGGTTCTACCATTACTTCCAGGAGTGAACCAAGGTGCATCTCTTTCTTCGTCATGCATCAGTTACGAACAAAGCTGGCACCTTGCTTCCGGTTAACATAAAGCAGGCGCATCCGTCTGATGGTTTTCCCGTTTGTAAATCCACTGTCTGCTTCCTTGAGGTCTGTATTTCCCGAGACAGGTGTCTGGTTCTCCGGAAAAATGGCGGGCCAATAGCGTTACACATCTTTTGACAGTTACCAGAAACGCTCGGTTGGTGCGCTGTTACAGGTTTATCATCATTTAGGTTGCTGCTTATCCATGGCGTGCTGAAGAAATTGACAAAAGGCTTCATGCACGTTACAAAATCTCAAACTATGCAAATAAATGGACATTAGTTGGGTGGGAGAACCCGCTGGGATGGGTGTTCGGGTTCGGGGATATTGCTGTTGATGAGGGTGGGCGACCAAGAAAACAGGCACGCAGGTAGCGCCATAGGCCGCAGTCTATAAGGGTGCATGTTTCATATCCAACGTGACAGTTGTGCCATTAAGGCAGAGGTTCATTTTATTACTTCCATATCCTTAGGCTCAGCCATCCACAAAAGGCTGGCCCGTAATGGAAGTGTGTGGAGAAAAAAAAGCGTATTATCCGAGGAAATGTTATTGCTTTGGAAATAACACCCGGGAACGGCGCGGCACCCACATCCATCCAAAAATGTTTGCAGTTTGTGCTTTTTATGTCTGAATATACACGTCACAGCGAATGCTTATTGAATAGACTGCAGTGGAAGAATGATTGTGTAAGAAACGCAGGGGGTGGTTGGGGTTCCGCTTCTTGGGGGACCCACCGTACTTGCACCGCGCGCATTTAATAGCATTGACTCTGACAGTGTCTGGAAAAAAAAAAGAAAAAGGGTACCGGGATTTCTTCACGAGAATGACTAATGCAAAAGACTCCGTTACAATGAACTGAGGCATGGGATATGGGAAGCGACACTTTCGCTTCTCTTTCATGAATAACATATGCAGAAGTTGGGAAGTTATTTGTTTAGGGAAAGTCTGGCTCATTCGAGATGCGAATTTCAAATTTGTATTATTGGCGACGCATAATTGCAGATGGGTCGGAGGGAGACTAAGCCAGCATTGTTTCTCAGTTTTTACTGGAGGAACAATGACTTTAGATGAAAAATGGCTGCTGTCGCTCCCTTTTTTTGCAATTCTGACTTTTGATATTTCCGAGACTGCAGCTTTATGCATGGGAGGTTTTATGCGCCTCCTGAACGCTATGAAGCAAGGTTTCATATTGTCTGGGTTGGTGACAATGTCATGTTATGTTTTGCCTCTTGGAGTTCGCATCAGATATGCAAGATCTGTTGAGTTTGGATTTGCGAGATGCTTTGGCTTGTCTTAAAAGCAGTATTGCTTATACGTTACATTCCCTGTTGTTTGCGTTTTTGACGAGTCTTCCTCTTGAGTTTTTTAGTGTAGACGTAATGTGTACATACCGTGAAGCTAAGACAGGCTTGTCGGTTTTTTACCATTGTAGTGTAACAACTTTTTTCAATGATTACCAATACTTCCCTTTTGATTTTTCATCTTAGACAATAGGACATCCTGTATTCGATGTAGCACTTTAAAGTGTGTTACAGAAACAGCAACACGTGATTTTGATTGTCCAAGCATTGTTTATTTTTTATGGTTGATGCATCAACTGGCCATGTTCGCCGTATTTAGTGCTATGAGACGGCTTCTTACCCTACCCTGAAATGATGACATTAGGCAATCCCTTATAGCTGTATAGCTAGGCGTGCTTGCCTGCATATTTTTGTGGGCAGCAGTGGAAGGTTATTCCAATTTTTTCTGTGCTGAGTGATTGCTGATATAAACAGATAATACACAATAATTAAATTGATCATATTTATCATTAAATATTGTCTTTTCTTTAGTATAATTATCTTAAATTCCAGAATGCCTGTAATGTCTGTATTATTTAAACAACATCCACTTTGATCATAATAAGTTGTTGGCATACTATTATGTTTAAATTCTAAGAAGAATCGGTTGCAAAACACATGTATGTATTGAATATATCAATGACAGGTTTAAAGAATTCTTAAAACTGTGTATCAAATGAACAAGAAAGCGCATTCCTTTCGGTTATTTTACTCGACAATGAATTTAATTTTTATCAAGGTATTAACTGTTAAACTTAGTATTACATCGTGCAAATGTGGATTAATCCTTGTAGTATTTTTGCATAATTGTTTGCCAGAAGTGTTTCTACTTGTAATAGACCTAAAGGGTATAACACAATGCTTTGTGTCAGTCACCGCTAATGTTTTACTTCTGTAAATTTAATTAATGTAAAAAGTTATTTCCCTAAATATACCTTCAGCCATTTATGTGCATGCATGAATTGCAGGAATGTGTTGACAGTTTTAAAGTTTGAAAAGTGGCTGGTAGTTTCCATCAACTCGGTTGAATAAACAGAAAACACGAGCTTTGAATACGCAGCTTATTTCGCTCTGTCATCAGACATCTTTCGATTGGTGTTAAATTCAAACGCTTTAATGATAAATACAAGCTCATGTCTAGCATCATTGCAAATGTTTCGCCACAAAATGGTCTCTCATCCTCGGCGGTTGGCGAGATCAACATGCACCATCAGTCCTGAGCGAACGATCAGCGTTGGTCAAACTTTCATTTGATAATCCCACTTCAGACGCAAATTCGCTACTGCACGTGCCCCTCAATTTATCATCTCTCTAGCAATGGGACATAATGGGCATCCATCACTCGGTGCGCACATGTGGTTGTTTGCATAAACGACCGAGTTGGCAGCGCGCATCCCTCGCGTGCCGTTTCAAGCATTTGCTCGCATTCAGTAATAATTGTGCTTGGCAAATGTTGATTTTGCCCGAGTTAAGCCTGCGCTAACACAGTTGAGCAGAGCCATTATGCCCGTTTTTCAAAATGAAAATATTATTTCGATGACGGTAGGGCTCCCCGTTTTCTTCGCCGCATTTCCATTCGTTGACTAATGATGCGCATTCGTATATGAATAATAAAACCTGAACGGTTTCAAGTGTAAAACCCCTCCTCTTCCTCTTCTGCGCAGTCTTAGCTTCCTCCTTGCTCAGCCGGAAATAAATAGGTTTTGTATTGCGGTTTCGGTATGCAGGGCGGTTTCCTGCAGCCATTTATTCTACAGTGGATTTGCGGCAAACTTTTATCGCCAAAGCATCGCAGTTTTTAGATCCCCTCCAAATGAACAACAACGATACCTTATAGCGAGGGGAATGCATTTGGAAAATTCATTTTAGATAAACTAGATGCCTGCTGCCATTCACTGGCACACTCGCAATTGCCTCGCTAAGGATCTTTGTTAGAATATTATTTCTGCAACCCTTGGATGCGAAAAAATAACAAAATAACAAAATACCCTGTCAGCGCTCATGCTTGACATTCAAGCGCGAGTGAAACGAGATAAAATGCGCGCAAATAAAGCGTTTTTGTTTTGTTTATAAACGGGCTGCTTTTTATTATTATTAATTTCGCTGCTCTTGCATTCTCCATTTCCTCGCATTCACGAGCCAGCGAAATTAAATATCCGGCATGGAATATCAACTTGACAATTGATACAAACTTAATTACTGCGAGAACAGACGTTTGCCGTGCCATTGTTTCCTGTGGCACCCGAAAGCAATACTCGTTTAATTGTGCGTTTTGAGCGACATTCCTGACATCTCGCCATTTTAGTCATTATAACGGCTAAAAAGTCGAGGATTGTGGTGCGCGATCCCAGCATTTTATTAAATCTAAAAAAATCGCTAGTGATCCATTTATTGAGTTCTAAATAATTAAAACTTGGCAGCGGACACGTTTGCATGCGGCATGTTTTTGAGCGTTTTGCTATATTAAACTAATTTAACACATAGTCGGTATTTTTATATGAATATGTTCTTGATTCGTTAAAATCGTGTTATTTGCAAGAATTTAACGTATTAAAATAGCACACCTTAATCTGTTTCTTAATCTTCTTAATCTTCTATGAGGGGAACGTTTTTAGGGAAACTTGCAGAATTTAAGTATTTTTCTATAAAGTTTTTAGCCGTTTAATTAATGAAAAGAAAAGCTGGAGGAAATGTTCTTATAATTACCTATAATGCATTTTCGTGCAAGCTACTGAATACGTTTATAGTAATGATAATTAGTATTTATTAAAAAAACTGGAACAGAAATGATTGAACATGAGCGCGTTTTCTGTAATTATTTTTTCCACTGGATTGTTCTATTTTCCGTTGTCTACGGCATGATCCTAAAACATGTTCAGAATAACATTTGCCGAAATCAATTTTTTGAGCTTGCAGTGATATCGAAGATGCTTGGTAAGGGCTATTGACAGTTGTGGTAAGGGAAATGAGTTGCCGCATCGACATTTCATTTTCGGTAAATGCTGAATTTGCTAGTTTCGATTATTTTTCCGCGAATATTTCATCGGGCAGCGTTTACGAGGGATTCCGGTTTACTTCGACCACATTGAGCGTGCCGAATTGACCTTTGCTGGTCCCTGTTTATCCAAGCTAGTCACGTCCCGCCGTTTCTTCTCCCTTTCGCGGTGTTTTCAAACACAATTTATCGTTTTTCGCTTGTCACCAGATTCCTCCAGATAATGACTGAAATCTCCTCAAATCCCCATGATTCCCGTTTGTAAATCTGCTCCTCGCATTTCCCTCTAGCATCGCCTAGATGGTGATAGGTCATTTAGCCATTCATCGCACGAAGCTGAATTCGGAAAACCCATGCCGAAAAAGGGCAGTTCTTTCGCGGCCAAGAGAAAATTGGAAGATCGGATTCTGGGCCCATTTCCCTAGTGGCGTTTAAAGACTGCAGCCCAGGGACAACGAGAAATCCAATAAAAGCAATACTAATGCCAGTAACCCACCTAGTTTTCGATGCAATTGAACGCTGCTAGATGGCGCTGATATATAGCATCCTCGCATTTTTCGCTTCGGCTCAGTATTTTTATTTCGTGATCATCATTACCTCAGCCATCATTGTTGAAAATGAAATTGTAACTGATCCTTTGTTAATTAGTTATTTAGAGTTTTCGTTCTTATGTTTTATCTTGTAATTTTGTGCATGTTTGGTGTAGCGAGGTCAAAAACCACCTTGTATTCTTTGTTTCTTTGTGTTCTTGTCTTTGATTGCTTTTAATCAAGTATCCAAAATCACCACGAAATTAACGTGCATGAAAAGGGCTTCAATGAGAGAAAAATGTCATTTAAATTAAATATAAGGAGAACGTCTTAGTGCATGCAAAAAAGGCAAACAAGTAAATTTGTTCGATTCCACGCCTGTTTTTAATACAAAATATCACCAACTAATTACATGCACCGGTTTATTGCTTCGCTTTGTTGCACAAAATTTAAACAATTATTAACGGTTAAATTAAAACCCTAACCGATCAATTACTTTTGAATTTGATTTTAGAGAAAGTTTATTTTTCATACACCAGTCACTGGCGATAAAACATTGAAAGTTTCAAAACGTAAGCTGACTATTACTCAAGCTTGGCAATAAGATCATTTACCCAAATATCTTTACAGCATTGACATTGTTTTTGAAATGAATGCGATTTTTTCCTTTCCAGGCTTAGCATTACTTCAAGTACATTAACATGTAGAGTAATAATTCGTTTTCAAAATCGCATTTAAATTGAATTATTAATTCATAGTTATTAGTTGGTTCCCTATAACTGAGCTGATGTTTGCGCTGTAATTTACGCGTGGGACTAAGCAGATATTCTGTCTCATTGTTGAATATCAAAATGTTCATAATTAATTTTTGCAAACGCTCTACGCAATAGGTTTCAAACACCAAGAATGCTCTGCCCAAGGATACGCCCATAATTTCCTGTAAAAGCCATTGCGTGTTGGGGCGCTGCTTGCGAACCTTGATGACAAAAGTTCTGGAACCTAATTGACCGTAATATTTCTGCCAGAATGAGCAAGGTTCACTGGCCGTTTTGCTAATTATAAGCGATTTGCACTGGCCCAATTAACTTTTAATTTTAATTAGGGCGCATTTTTCGCCTTTACTGTGTTCGCAAAAATGATTTCATCCGCTCATTTATTTATATAGCCTAGGTTTAATAGGTATTGTTACATGGCATGCAATGCAGAGGGTCTGCAGCGTAACTCATAAGGAGCGTTAATGGTGGCTGCATGCGCCAGATGATTATATTAACGAAATTAGATGCTTCGTGCTGTAAGTGATAACCTGAAATTAGTATGTATGGCCTAATAGATTATAGGGAAACGCAATCTGCTGGGACATTTTATGCTTTGTAACTTGCTGCTTTTTATTCGTTCGCAACGCTAATGGCAAGTGAGTGCATCGTCCGTCTCCAGTTGCACGACTCGATTGCTCGTGTTCATTAAGGAAACATAAGTTTGGTTTTGGAACGTCAGCATACGGTAAAATGCGGCTTAATTCATCCTCCATATTAGTTTACATGGAGAACACGCATTATAATTGTAACTCCAAAAAAGGAACAACAAAGCTTGTTTTGCATCTTTTTTTGAGCATATAAAGCTTCAATGTGACTATGTCAACATAGTAATTAGCAATAATGAGTTGTACAGGGAATACAGTCATGTTTTGAATGAGTTTCTCACACCGTATTATTGATGCATGATGTGAACATAAAATTTCAGCACGCATTGTTTACATTGCAGGCTCATAAGATAATAAGTATTAAGTATAGACTATCGACTTTTTTAAATATTTTCATGCAAGCTGGTTGCTCAGACCGCACATTTTACAAATTCATAAGTTCGGAATGATCCAAACCTAAACATCCTTTCAACAATGTAAACACTTTATAAGACATGTTCGGAATGCCTCTAGTGCTGATTATCATTAGAGATTTCACAATGGGAATAATCTGTCATGTTTAACCAATTTAATCTGCATAAAGAGAGATGCAAACGAAGTTTCCCCGTAAATTGAAGCAATTTCGGTAGGCTAAATTCTTTCTGTAGTTCGTCCACTCGTGAACTATTTCTTTCGCTCTTCGTACCCAGGCCATTGAATACTATTAGTGCACGACAACTGCACACTGTCCTTCTAAAGAGGTTAACCGAGATCAGCCTCATTCAGTCAGTTAACCGTAATCTGCGTGAAACCGATTAAATATAATGGCTTCCTAGTGTGTTCTGCATGCATCATCCAATTGCCCTAATCCAATCATTGCAATGGCTGCTTGCCTCTTGTGTAAGCATGCAGGCTGCACGTCGGGTTTTAATGGGTTTCGCCGAACTCGTTTAGTGAATCTTGATCGGTGCGTTTTGCGCCACCCATCTTTTCCCCGGTGAACGTGCTCAGACGATAACTGGTTGGAAATTGCTGGGGTAAACGCTTGCGAAATTGTTTTCACCGTCTCTCTAAGCTTTTTTAAATTGGAGAAGGCGCCTGCACCGCCACCAAACCGAACATTTAGCTATTGATCTCAATGAATGTAACAGCCACTCGCCCAATTCGAGATAGTTTCAATTTGTTGCGGCTGCGCCTGTTGTTCATCATTCATTGTTATTAATGGTCGAGCACCGCCACGCTCCGTGTCGGGTTTGTGGGCCACCATTTTTGCGCTTTTTTCATCCGGGAAGAAATCATATTTTTCTGTATACCAACAATGTTTTCAACCTTCCTCAGAATTTGAGCTAAGAGGAGTAAGAAGATAACGCAAATTTCCCTTTTATAGTTTGTTGTGTGTATAATTTCAAGTAACTAAGATATACGTCTGACCTAAATGGATGCCCACCTTGCGAAAGTGGTCGTTTTCTAGGTTCTGGTATATTTTTGGATAATTGGAAAGGTTCCTTCTTTTTTATATCAGAATTAAATAAACATGGAAAAAACTCCGTTTAGCAACCTCTGATGACTTTTCTTGGAATTTGAATACGGGCGGAGGGAGGGAAGGCTGAACCTGTTTTCGGAAGTCACATTCCTGATTTTTTTCATATTTAGTTTATTGTCAATAAACGGATCGTTTTGAAATTATATGAAATACATGTATGTTATCGGATAATTTTAATTTAGCATTTTTAATTAGTTTTTGAAGAACAAATGTGCGAATAAACATTTCGGCATGGCGAGCATTGCATTTCAGCTCTTTTTGCTCAGTCTCTATCTCAAAGCTGCTAAGTGAGATTTTTGATTGTGCTAACCAACTTTTATATTTTCTGTACTGAGGTTTCTCTTAATTTCATTTTCTAGGTAGGTTTGCGTTTTAAGAATACGAGCTCTTGTACATGTATATTCTAAGCATTTCGAAGTGGCCTAAACTCAAACTTTTTTGTGTGGAATTGGAAAATGATACTCTTGTCTCCATATTGACTCCTATAAGAACATCTCGCTTCTACAAATGTTTACAGCAGTGTGAATGCGGTGGTATTGTCACAGATGTATCATAGCATCTCAACAATACCAATCTGTAACGCTCGACACACCGGAGTTTCTGGCTTTTTATGCTTAGATGCTTTATCACGCCATTGGTCACACCTACCTTCTGAAAGATGAATCATTGGTGTTTGCATGCTCTTACTTAAGCGTGACACCGGATATTTGCAATTTCCGAATGCGGTTGCGATTGCGCAAGGTGTAAACAACGAAAGATTGTGTTACATTGTGATTTCATTGTTAGCCCATCAGCGTCAGAAGAGTTAGAAATTGCGGTGAAAGATGACATAAATCAATGGTTCCCACACGCGCTTTTGATGATAACTCGCAAGCGCTTACTGGATTTTCGGTTATGGCCAAATCGCTGATGATTACTCTCCCATTCATGCTTTCTGGTATTGAAGAGGTGTGGAACGACATGCATGGCTGCCTTCACACAATGTGATTTGCGTGACGCCACATGCCAGTGACAGCTATTGCTACATCCATTTTTCTGCGAGCATCGCTTAGCAACTGCATGGATAGACCAGAAATAGTTTGAGTTCCTAAATGCGGAATGCTGAGCCACGCCATGGTACTTTTGAATAGTTTTAGAACGTTTTTAAATTACTTGGATTTGGAATGTTTTGTTTACATTGTTGTTAAGATAATCCGTCATTATTCCTTAAATATTAATTTCAATAGTGTCTACTGCACGCTGGGCTTACCGTCTACAAGATGTTTATGGAAAAGTAATTTTTTTACAGCTTGCACAATTAAAGCATCACAATTAAAGAAATGGATCAAATAGGAGCCCAAATAGGAATGGCATATCAATAAAATACACGTGATGAACGAAAACTGAAACGAAATCAAAGACCATGGCTCAGCACAATGAAAATTGAGTGGGCACCTGACAGTCGCGTTAGTTATCGATGATCGATTTATAGCAGATTTTATGTTAAAAATAAAATCAGCCAAATTTATGCGTCACTTGTCATGTGAAAGACAATATGCGTAATTCACAAAATCTGCAAAATTGCAGTTTTTTTTTTCAATATTGTAAGTATATACTTTGCAATTTAGCTTAATTTCTATACTTTCAAAGTTTATGTTGCCACAAATACCTATTGCTCTGTAGGGTTGCAATATGCCCTTTTTACATGGTTTTCAGTTAATTACGTTAACGAAGATCAGTAGCATAATTTGATGACTAATAATTAGATAATTGTCACTTGATCTCTGTTGTCAAAACCACACGAAGGTGATTCAAATTTCTCTGAATTAATGCTTGTTTATTTAAAGACTTTAATATTGATTTAATACTGTAGCTTATAGCAGAGCATTCTAAAAATACTAACGAGCTATGATATACTTTTCTTTTCCATGTAGTTAACTATTATCCTTTTTCAATACTGAACGCAGTTTTGTTTCATTAGTATACAATTGAAGCTTTCATTAAATTCAGTCTTCTGATATTGTTTCTGATGGCAACATGCTTACTCTTAAAAGAAAAACGTTCAGCCTAACAATTATGTAATAGATACGTAATAATAGCAATAATATATGTATTGCAATAAAGTTATATATAAATATATTGCATACATGTATTTAAACAATAAAGTAACATGTCATAGACGCATAAAATGGAAATACTTCGGCGACTTAACGTCATGGAAACGAGCCAATTCCTTTTAGATGACATGGTTTGATATGTCGATAATGATATTGGAATAACACATGCCAATCTCGTCCGAATAAATAACTTCGACAACGTTTTTTTACGAGCCACTTGCAACACATCACTACATCTTGTTTGCACATAAAGGAATGACCGATTACCACGATATTAGGTTTCTAAATACTTCCACTGGAGCGCCATTTAATTAAAAACGAATTTATGAAACTCGTTTCAGTTATAATTTTTAGGACGAATTACGTCTGGAAGGAACCCTTGATTTCCATGCAAGTGCTCTTACGGTAATGGCTCGCATATACTCTATATCCAACCCGTCCAATTTCTTGTCCGCGGTCGCCAAGCACCATTAACTGTCCTCCGCACGCAATTGCACGCTGGAACGTCGTTAGCCGCCTTCACGACAGTAATTAATCGAAATGCGCGATAAATAAAGAAGCATGGTCAGTGGTCGGCCGTCGAAGCGAGATCATGACTGTCATCAATGTCCTTGCTCGACTTTTCAAATTTTTCCCCGGAGGCCAGTGTGTGTATTATTCAATAGGCAGAGAATATTGGAATCGAGGGATTTGCCGATGGACTCGTGGTAAACAATGAAACTGCTATTACTAGTTTTGCGGTTGCCATGGTTCGAAGGGTTTTTGGGCTGCGACATTGCCATCAAAGGTGGTAAAATCGACCATAAAGTAACGGGTAATTACCACCGAGGTATGGACACACGTACACGAATACTTCATGCGCGCAACGAAAATCTTGGGGAAAGCTGGGAAATTCAATTGTATGGTAATGCTAACTGACGAAACAGTTCGAACCATGTCAGTCTCAGCTCGTATTTTGAATGCTGGAATTCGTTTTTCATCTCTTTGAGATTCCATCTCACGTTTGTGCAAATTGTCACTGAAGATGCGGGTGCCAACTGACACTAAACCAGTGCCAGGTAATGGCGTTTGAGATATGTTTTGCTGGGAAAATGTTTTCTAAAGCGTTTTGTGATGCCTGCAGTGTGTTCCGCCTTGGTGGAAAGATCAGTATATAATGGATATCAGTACAGTTGATGTCATAGTAAACATATGCTAATGTGTGGTGATATTAGTAAAACAACTAGTGTATCAACAAGCATACCGATATCAGTAGTCTAAAAAAAACACTGTCACTATATATAGTGATTTGAATATAGGATGAATTATTTATTTACTGATATTTTCACCAGAGCGAATGGCATTATCGTATGAAAAACGTAGCGTTACAGTGTATGTGTCGCCCACGACGATTGCATTATCTGGAAATAAGTGATACATTGTCTTGTGTAAATGTTCGAAAAACTAAATGATGATAAATGATCTGGTCTGAATTTTTTTCAAGCGAAGGGACCTTTCCAAACTTCAGAAATCTCTAGAGAAAAATAGGCGAAAGTGATGTTGACCTTATCTCTCAAGTAGTCACTCTAATACCAAATTTATCATGTCATTGATGCTGTAATGCCATAAAAGGCAATGCGTTTTGCTAGTGTTTGCAAATTACAGTTGTGAAACTGTAAAATGAAACATCAAAAATGAGTTAATTTAGGAAAATATCTAGCAGTATTATGGATTAATACGGAAAAAATTAGCAACTTGCCAATTTGTCAAATACATCGGTGAGCTTCGTGATGGGTGTAAACATATGAAATCTTGACTGACAAATCCGTAAAACATCAATTATTGTTACCTACCTTAATAAAAATTAATCTTGTCATTAGCGCAGTTAGATTGCCCGCTAATTAGGTCAATGTTTGCATTTCATTGCTTATTTAAGGCTAACAATTGTAAGCTTTAATTTTAGTCGAATTTGTTATACATTATAATGATGCATGCTCATAATTATGATGTACGTATAAGTATGAAACATCAAATGAAAGTGTTGGATATTCTAGTTGGAAAACGCTGGCCAGCTGCCTAGCTAACATCTAAATTCAAAATGACAATGATGTTTTGAAAGCTAGTTGATACAGTTGAATGGCTTTTCGTCAACAAAAATTTATGAGATTTGAAATTTCTTCCACATGAAATTGGGTTTGAATTGACAGCTTTATGGCTTCTCATCGCAATATAACTACTGCATGACAAAGGCCATCTGCAGGACACTGGCGGACACTTTTCATGTTTATCCATAAATAGACCAGTTTTCTGCGTGCGAAGCATGACTTGTTCCAAAAGTGGATTTTGATCGTGTGTTGATGTTTTGTTCTCCAGACATCCACGTCTGTATGTGATACAAGGAACGTAAACAGCTACTTGAGATCACCAAATTATCAAACATTACACTGAAACACACGAATAAATAATTTACTTTTTTTTGGGATTTCCGAAATTTACTTCAGCACATTTGTTACTTTTTTATTGTCTTATGCAAAGCATGATTACTGAAATTTTTGCAAAACATTTATTTCCGTTTAATTTTATTTTGTTAATGAATAGTGAATGGGCCTTCAAAATAAAGCTGTTGCAGAATTAGGAGTGAAACGTCTTCAAAGTATACAAAAGCAACTATTAAGATTACCATTCGCACAAAATTATTGATTGAAGTCATGCAAATCCCTACCCGTTACGCGGTTTTGAACTATCTGGGGGAAAATATTTCTACGCCGGCAAAAGAAAAATGGCTGCAGGCGTCATTTATATCAGGACCTATTACCTCAGTTTTTACTATTGCGGGGATATGGGTTAGACTGCCTAAGTGGTTGCACACGTGTTAGCGGCCCATTGTAGCGCGATTCAGCAACCCCGAAATTTGCAATCGACGATCTCCTCCGTGGCCTCTTCCAACGCTGCCATTGTGATAAATCTGACTTCATCGGCTTTCCCGAACGACTTTGCGAAATAATGGTCTCGACATCCGAGAACCCTAATATGTTCGCCCAGTGAAGGATGAGGCCTTTCGTCTTTTCCTCCCGCATGACTGATGCTGTCCTCTCCGTTGCCGTGCCAACGGCTGGCGGGACGGGTGATGGATCTTGGAAGTCGGCCGCTGCCTTTCTTCGCATTTCCTCGGCAAGGAAACGGACAATTACTTTTGTTTACTGCTTTGCATTTCGTTTTTTACTTGTGCATTAGGATTTTTTCCCCGCGTTGCGGCATTGAGGCCCGCAGATGCGGGAGTGACAGATGTATAGCGTTTCATGTTGATGCCGTTTTGGACTGTCATGGATATATAACTGCCAATTTCCAGTCGTCTTCTTGTTTCGCTGCAGGCGACAGAAGACCGTTTCAAGCACTCTGGCACATCGTCGCCGATATTTATGGTCCGGGGCCCCGGGCAGTTGACCAAAGCGCACGAATCCCCAGAGATGCCCATTGCGCTTCTGATCTCTGCAGTCGACTTTGTTTTTTAGAAGAAAAAAAACGTCTTTCTAGCCCAGAATCTAGAATCCGGATTCGCATGGCGCTGGCAGCGATGCGACTTTTCGTTCATGATGATATGTCGAATTCAGAAGGAGAAATATGTTGAGATCAATGTTGCTCAATTTTAATGGAATGGTTTTCTAAATACATTTGTGTTATTAATATTTGATCGCTCAGTCACAAACTGACTTTAGAAAACAAAAAGGAAGTGAGCGTTTTAAAACAACGCTGGAATAGTGCAACAAAATCTTTTATAATGCGGTTTTCCTTAATATGTACTCTTTAGGAACTCCAATGTACTTATAATAAAGTCCATGTATAAGTAAGCACATTTTCACACCTTGATTAATAGACTTGTGCGTGCTGGCGTAAAAATCCTGCAAATAGCTTCGCACAATGAATCAAAATAACACGTGACATGGTGAGATCGCATCGTTCTGTTATGTTCACAAAATGAGTCGAAAATGCAGTCCTAATTTTTGTCTGCAACAATGTGCCATTTTTCCGATTGATGACTATTTCACATATCCCACGCGCATTAAATTTGGTGAAAAATTTGCATCTGTTTGTCTTATTTGATTAAGGTAAATTTAATCTAGTCTAGCCTGTTTTTGTATATTTCAGTGTGGCACTATGGGAAGTAAGACATCTTTTCATCGATCAGAAACACTTTCATATCTCACGTTGTCTTACGCTCTTCTATTTGCTGAAAAGCTGCTGTACTGTTCAACTTTTGAATTAATTAAGTTTCAATTTTCGGTACATGCACTTAGTTTGCTTATAAAACAAATAATTAAACTTGGACTATGGCGGTTCATACTTGTGTGTGTAATCACAACACTTAATTCCCTTCGTTGTCGTAAAGAGGCATGTGGCTCTTTGTCCACCATTGAGCGGTAATCTATAAATGACCGACGACAAAGCACCATCTCTTCACTTTCTTCGACACAGCCTAAATGATTCATTACCTAGATTACAGTTACTTACGATGCCGGGAAACAAGCTCCAATTGATCGCATTTTTCCGCATTTAACCTATTATTGCTGTGCAATTATTATTCCCTCTAAGCTTTATCTTCTTAGAAAATCTGCATGATTCTAATGCGTGAAACGTTTAGCCAATGATTAAAACGCGAATTGTTTACTTAACACTTGTAAAGTACTTCAATTAATCAAATACAATATCGAATACTGTTGGTGGGGAACTTTTTAAGGCCGTTTAGAAACTAAGTCGTAGTCAAGTCTTAGTCTTATCATTTATTAACCGATATGCACGTGCATGTATAGTTGGAAAGAGTTTTCATTCTTCTTCAAGTGATTTTCGTATGTTGGCCAAATTGTAAATATATTCTCGGGGAAAATAAATAAAACGGAATTAAAACTTACTTTATTCAACATAGTGTACCACTGAGATATTGTTTTCATCTGACAGTTGCATCGCTTTTTAGAAATGCACAAAAGTTAGTCTTATTCCTGAACATTCAGCTCCCATCGAGTAGAGCGGACTTACCGGGTGGCTTGATCTCATATGCATTTTCATTTGTTAAGCCGGACAGCAAAAGATGCTCAACATGCAAAACAATTCCACATTTTTGTTTCAAATACTTTCTATTCCGTTTATTAATGTAAAACATTATTTTAATAACAAAGTAAATAAAATGTCACTGAAACCAATAAAGTCCAACTAAAATCATTAAAGTTCATTTGTAATTATTGAAATATCAGTGAAACCCCACTGTATACTGTAGTCATTGAAATTTGTAAAGTAAAACTGAAGTCCTTGAAGTCGTAGTCAGGTATACACCATTTTTAAGAGATGTTGTTACCTCGCTTATGGCTCAGCCTTAAAAACGGTAATATTCGAAGTTTTTGCATTTTGAATTCAGTTCGAGAAACAAACGTTCGCTCGCTCTCAGCGCTCATCTTTTACGCCTAAATTCCCCTTTTTTTTTGGCGGAATCTTTTCCACCATCTTTCTTAACAGACCCATTCGATGGCAACAATATCACGTTCGTGGATGCGCGCTGTTTTGAAAGAAAGGGAGGAGGTAATTCGTCCGAGGCAATTTGCTTGATTACGCCGCCTCCCCGGCTCCTGGCCCGGGGGCTTCGTTTACGACGCTCCCGCCGGCTAAATTGCGTTCTGGTGGCGATAAAAGGCGAATTGTGGAGGCGCACCTAGGCGCAGGTCCCGGTCGTTGAGATGATTGCTCCGCCGGTTAATGGCCGTTGTCTCGCTATTAGAAGCAGCACCTCGGCGTTTGCGAGGGCGAAAATGCAGAGTTTTCTTGAGCGTCCACTGTTGCGGCGATAAAAACCGGTGTAAAGTTTTATTCGGCGCTGGGAAGATTTCTGCGCCGCCAATTTGTCAGCATCATTGCCGGCGCAGTGTTACGCACTGATCAGGGCCCGTTGCGCCGCCCCACAAATAAACTATAAGATTTAAGGTTTAATGGCTTATTCTTCAACCGCAACGCAGCGCCGTTTTATGTCGCTGGCGAAGAGAGCTCCCCAACATATCATCGGTTTAGTCACTCCTCATCCAATTACTGCGCCAAGTTGGCGCAAAATTATCCTGTTTAGAGTAATGCGGTCATTACGGAGCAAGCGCCGGGGATAAATCTACCTTTTCTCCGTTACAGTTTTAAAATGGAGCCGCGTTATGGGGCCAAATCTCTCTCCGATGTCCTGTCGCGAAAACTTGGAATTGAAAGTTGAGACCCCAGGCAAAAACGCGTCTGGCGTTGCGCGCTTCTTAAAGGGGACGCCTAGGGCTCGCGAAAAATGCGGTGAGGCTCAGGACCTGCATGGACTAAGGGGTCATCCATAAAGGACTAGGGGCAAGGGATTGCAAAAGCAGGACACTGTAGGTGAGGGGATTCAAGGAAAGATGACGTGCGGATAATAAGTTGAAATTTCCGAATTGAATAGGAAAAGAACTGAGTAAAAGTTAGTGAAAACGGGAAAAATGTACAATGTATTCTAGTTATTTTAATATACATGTATATCAGTATCGATCTGATTATATAAATTAATTTAAATTGATATTATACATTGTATTGAATGTGAAAGCATTTTTCCAGGTCGGAAGTGGGATTGAAAAAAACAAGGCAGTGTCGGACCACTGGGGAAGGGGGACTTAAAATCATGAAAATTGCGAGGTGGAAAGGGTTTAAGGGATGATGGAGTTTATTTTGCAGCAACACATTTTGCTGGCATGAGTGATACGTCCAGACGTGCAGTCAAGGTTTCATTCGCACCTGTTTCCTTCAGGTACATATGTTCGACCTGTCGAGAAAAGTGGTCGCTTGGACAACATAATAAATAACACGTCATCTATCTGACATTGGCATGTGATATTTCCCACAACGTTGGCCTGACAGTGGCATTGAACAACATAAACCGTTCAAAAGTACTGGTCTTATTTCTTGCATACTATAAAACGTTGAAATTCTCTTCCAAAGGGTAGCCCTAAGCTAACAGAAGTACATTTTGGCGGTGATGATGGTGTATACTCCCACTTCAGCACATGGCATATTTTTTAATCTTTGCTTACAGTAGCGACTGTATGGTACCGTTATGGTTACTGTACGTTGTGTAACGTTTGCTAAAAAATACTCAAGTTGTTAAATGAATGCCTTGAAATATTTTCTAAATTGCCCACTTCTTCGATGTAAAAAATATATTATCGTGATAAAATAATATAAATTCACATGTACATGTACATCGGAAATATCGTTAATGTTTTAGAAATTTTACATGGTCACTTAGGTTTTAAGGTCTGTGATCTGTATAAGAGAATGAACTGAGCGAACGTTTCTTAGAGAAATTTTCTCATTAACTAAACATGTATTTTTCATCATGTTCATCACGAGCCTAATCAATGTGGTTCAGAATTACGTTCGGTAGTTTCTACCTCAGTTGAATTTAACATGTAATGATGGTAAAGCGAAGAAAGTTAACCTGGGTTTCTTCATTTATGTCAAATTAATGTTTTTAGCGAAAGCAGATAAATCTTATTTAGCTTTTTGTCCGTTTCTCGACTATGCCTAACATCATTTTCGATTATCTTTGCATAAACTCAATCCTCTTGTCTTTGCTTGTCTAACAGCCCATTGTCTCGAACATAAATCTAGGACGCGGGGATTTTGTAAATGGCATTAAGTTGTACGAGTATCAAATTAAGACGGATTACTGCTGATTAAATAATGAGATTCGTCATAAGGCACTTGCATTCCCTCTTGATTACATTCAAACGAAGCAAGAATGTAATTAACAAGTATAACGAATGAATTTGTATGCAAGCTCGCCTAAGATTCTGTGCTGATTGAGTCTCAAGGGCGTTTTCCCGAAATACAAGCGTACAGTACTTGCATGTACTCAAGGTTGCGAATAGCTAGAAATCGAATGCAATGAATACCACATGGGTCACAGCATCAACCTTCAAATTGCGTAATGTTGTATTTGCAAACATAAAAATCCATTATTTATGGTATATTTCACATTACCTCCGAAATTGTTTAAGTTGACCTATTGTGCACACGATCATTAGTTTAAAAGCTTCACTTCAAAATGTTTTGAAACTTGCCCGATAATGATGAGGTCTAAGACGTAGTTTTATTCAAACGGCTTAGTGCGTGAAAGGATTGCTTAAAATGGTTCAAAAACTGTTTAATGAACGGTGAAACGTCTTTCAAGCTCTGAAAGGCTGCCTTTAATGAGGAATATCATAATAAGGTGAACTGTTACTAGCAAGTGCAAGTCGACAGTGCACCGCCCAACATTTGGAGAGTTGGAAGCCATATAAAATTGGCGCATTTTTCTCGCTTAGTTTTTTTTTCTGGCATGCAAATGGGGAGTGCAGCATGCTTAAAAAGTGAAACGAATGACTGATTACAGTCCGGTAAAAAACTGCTGCCGACGTTTATAGATATAAGGAAGTTTGGTGCGTCGTGAAATTCCACCGAGACGTCATCTACTTTGATCAACTTCCACATTTAATCATTCCGGGTTGAAAAAAGCGGTTTATGCGGTGCTGGTGACATTGTGCGTCTCTCCGTGAAGCAGAATATGAAAAAAACATTAAATTGAATGGGCCACATAAGTATAATAGGCCTAGTGCACTAGTTAGTGATTAGCGAAATGCATTTGCTTTGTGCAGGATATGTGGATGTGGATGAACAGATGCAGTTTAGCGAAGAAAAAATGTTTTATCTCTGGATCCTAATGATAAGTACTGAATTTTTCCATTCACTAATATAAAAGTTTGGGGTCGCGCTACCAAACCTTTTAGGCTGCATCGATGTCTACTGATATTGCAAGCCTGTTTTTTCTGGAAATCAAAAGTTTTGTTCGCCATCCAAGACCCAAAGTTAGGTAAACTTAAAATGATCGGATAATTGGATTCTTCCTGTTTAAAGGTTGAGGGAATTTTCTCTTCAGCAGCCATCCAACGTTTTCTTCTTCTGCTGTCATGGAAAAACGTTGACGAGAACTATACAACGAAAATCCATTGTTATTTCCATTCTTTTTTTTTTCTCATTTTCTTTCGTTTTGATTTAGTTTATTTTTGATATTTGCTTTACAAATTGTAATCGTCCACTCTGCATAAGAAAGATCTTTTTGCCTAAATCGTTTGTAACTAAATACCAGAAAACATTACACTGCTTGTATAGGCTGAGGAACATGTAATTCGGTTTTGTATAGATTTTCATTAGCTTCATTAGCTTGTGCCATCAATTATTATTAAAGTTAAAATATTGCATTGCCATGCGACAGCGAGTTAGACTAATTTCCGGTGGAGATGATTGCGCTTTGCAGCAATAAATCAGTTTATTCAGATACAACGATAATGCAACATTAGCTTCTATGCCATTGTTTAGCCTTGCACTAATTAACTTTCTTCGCAATATTCGATCCTTTTCAACACCCAATTTTACAAGTCATTAAAATGTATGAGACGGAATAAATGAACGATTGTGCATCAGGAAATAAGATTTTTAGTACCGACATGAATTCTTGCGTTAATGTCTTCCGAAATATTAACCACTTCTTTTTATAAATGTGCTAGAGCTAGCAGTCCAAAAAAGACGTCCATCAATAAATCGACTTTTGATACGAAATTTTGAGCATCTAATTTACCGATCAATACTCGGGATAAAATTGGCAATTTTTGGACGTAATTGTTAATTCGTCGTTATATTTTATAAAAAAACTGCGCAGAAATTGCCTGTTGTGTGAATTTTTTTAAACAGATCATTAAATTGGGAAAATAATAACTAAACTGACGTATTTATGAGACGGTATGACGTTCATTAAAAATAATAACCTAAAATATTGTTATATCCGCTGGTATATTGACAGGTTGTTTTTGCGAAATTGCAAACACTTTACCCCACTTCCATGGACCCATGTAGTGCATGTTCGTCCGAGTTTTGTGACCCCCCTCCAACCTCGGATTATGGCTAACCTCTTATTGCAAATCAACAAGAAGAAAATGTACTGTTATTCTGTTTTACGGAATACCACATAACTGTTGGATTTTCGAAATTAATTATGAAGTACATGTACTGTATATGCTCCCATCATAAAATATACATTTTCGACTGTTTCAACACATTTTTAAGAGTGACGTTTGCCTGGTTATACTTTGAAAAGCCGATTTGAAGCAGAATGAAGATTTTCTTCACCTTGTTTAAAGACGAAGACTCCGAGCGGTGTCATGAAAAATGTATTATGCAGCATTGTAACAGCAACATGTACAGACAACAGATCATATTTTAAATAAGAATAAGCCTAATAACCGTCATTATTTGTTTGATTCAAAGAGAAGTCAGTATGACCAGTAACTTGTAATTTTAATTACAATAAATTTTGCAAAGTAATGTGATGAAAATACGGAGAGACTATTCGCACTGCATACTGTAATGCAATTATATTCAAATATTGGCAGAAGAAACGGTGTTTTTATTTATTTAATGCAAGTCTAAACTCCTATATAATACCACCTTAATGTGTTTGTTTCTTTTAAAGTCATAGAATAACATCTGCGAAATATGCATTTAAGCTTACCGTAGTTTGTTTATGCACAAAAAGTAGCTTTTAATGTCTAATGGTCTTGCATGCAAGGAAATTATGAGGTTCAGCATTAATGGAACTAATTCGACTCGAATTATTTTACTGAAATCCATTATCTGCTCATTAAGAATTGCGTCGTACGCTGAAAAACAGCATTATGTTACCTAAAAATAAACCTCCAATTCTTCGGATATTATGGGAAGCTTATGCGGCATGCTAATTTCGTCGGGGAAAAATTGTCAATAATCCGATTGGCACATCTATTTGCAGTGTGCCAAGCATGATGATATCCCGAAGCAGCTGTTACTAGCCTTGCTTAGTGTCGGCATGAATATCATATCAATGGTAAATTTTCAGCATACTGAGACTGGTTGAGCATTCGCTGGATTTTATTGGCCACATATAGTGGAGGATGACGTGATAAGAGCATTGAAATTTTTGGGGTGATTTACATAGAACGTATACTGATATTTCCACAATTATGAATGTTGTACCTTCCAGAATTCATCTCATGTCGCTTTTCCAGATAACCTCTATTTAGCTGTCGTTCCAGAACACGTTCCTTCAACCGTCATTTATGTTATCATGTTCTCTGTTGAAGTTGTCATGTTTGCCAGCAATATGTCAGTGTAGTCGTATGGTGCCATCACTGATGCGTATTAACATGATAAATTGAATGGGAAGGTATTTTTGTTTGATAGTTGTGTCCCTCGAAAAACTCGCGCGCACATCCGATCGACTTAGTGCATAAATAACCTATCGAGCTGTCGTTTAAACAAGGGAATTCTCGGGCAAATCCGTCGATTTTTCCAGGCTTATCAGATATAGGTTTGTGCGTCTGATGCCCTGGCTCGCTTTGTACGTAAAATATATGTATAGCAGTTCCACGCCATTCTTGCATGTAAACTGTATGTATAACAGTATCGAACAATTTGGCATGAAATATTTAAACGTTAATTGGTATTGAGATATCCACTTTTGTTACAAAAGATTTTTCTCGTGACCCGTACTTCTATTAATCACAAATGTAACTCTACAAGCATTCATCTAGCGTGTAAAATAATGCGTTGAGCTGTGTGATAGTCTTTTGTCTTCTTTTGCATATTGTTTATCGAGCTTACTTGCTGCTAGACAGACAATTTATTAGAATAACCCTCGAATCCATCGAGGGCCATAAGTAAACGCAATGTGCGCTGAATTTCTACAGGAATATAATTCAAATACATGTACTTCACCATCTTGAAGTATTATCGAGAGCCATTGCATTTTTTCCTCCTTTACTTTTCTAAAGATGCATTTCCAAGGATGATCCAAAAGTTTCTTCGCCTTAACTGGTTGGAGGTCAAGTACTCAACGTTCATTGTGCTAGTATTCTTGACTTGTGTGATAGAGCATGAATGCCACATACAACCGTCCGCTTGCTGAATGAGCAATGTAATAACATAAAACACATCGCTAACCCAAGCCAATTTGTCGAAATGTCTGATACCAGTTACAAATAACAGACAAGCCCTGTTTTAGAAAGACAGAAAATAGCTGTTTATTGCAAAACATCATCTGCTTGTAATTTAATGGAACGAAAATGAGCCAAAACTCATGGTCGAGAGGCGATTATAAATCGATTTGTGGGTTTGTAAATAATGATGGCACTGACGCGTGCTCACCTGAGTTTCTAAATTGATGGGAACAGCAGCGGTTCCACGTAGAGACACCAGGGAACCTGTGTGTCGTTGTTTTTCGGAGACTACATATCAACAGTTCAAATTCTCTACATCTATAATTTTTTTTTCTCTGTTAACATCGCTATTTTCTACAATAAGTACATAGATATAGCTAGAATATCTCTATCGTGGCATCTTGCACCTGTGCTGTCATTTTTGAACGGTCACGGAATGGCAGTGCTCCTTCAAATGAATTTTTCTCATTGCACTAATACCCGTTTATCAGTTTTGGTAGCGTTGCGATCTGCCTGTAAGCGTATCTTTGCAAGGGCATGGATTACACGAATCCAAAGCTTGGAAATGCCGACATCATTTCCAACTATCCGGTCGACGTTTTTCGAGTGACCTTTTCAGCAGGCTAAAAATAGTTCTCCCAAATTGTTTCCATACAAAGTCTCGCTCGTGCATTGGGTTTCAAGGGATGGTCAAGAGCGAGAGGAAAATGCCATACATAAAAGGATTAGAATCTCATTTTGCAGCGTGCCCCGTTGAATGCCCTTCTCTGCATGCCCATTATGCATTCACTTTAATTTCGGTTATTCCAGTTTCCGCTCGATGCTTATTATATTTGATGTGAAAGGAACTGCGCGCACAATGAAATATTTCAAATGGCTGCAATGCCGCCCTTCTTCCTGAATACCGAGCATCCGTTTTGCGCCAACTGGCGTTCGGGGATTTTCCGTTTAATCTTGATACAATGTGCGCTGTGGACAGACATATTTGCCTCCTGCTTAAATTCCCATTTTGCGGGGAATATGTTTTCATTTAGAGCGCGCCAATCTTTTCATCTATGAAGCGCATGAAATGCGCCATCTCGCAGGAGGAAACTCCTCCCGAACAAAAGTCTGCTTTTGGCAGAACACATTTTAATGAAATTGGGCCAACAGATCAGCCAGAAAACCCCTCGGTGTTGGATTGCACACTTGGGCCCCGTGAGTTTCATTAGGGTGCGCTCACGCCCACCCGGTGTGTCGCGGACGTTGCAGGTCGCAAATACTCGATGTGTGCAAGATGCTCTGCTAATGACAGTCCTGACAACCATCTTCTGACTGTCTAGATGACATTCGGGGAAAGTCCAGCTCTAAATGGAATTCGGCTGCTCATGTAAATAGACAAGGTTATCCAATGATCTTTGACTTAAACCCGAGATTTTATGGTAAGCATAACGATGGCGTCTAACGTCTGTGAAAGTTCGCCAACAATGCGTGTCGGTATAATAAAAGCGAAATCTGCTCTTATAAGCATCAATATTGCAAGGCAATCAATGACACACCTAACTGACAATTGCCTGGTGAAAATACCACTATGATTCTATACTGATTTCAATATACAGTATGTATTGACGTTGGTGTTTTGGACTACTGATTTCAAATTCTAGTTTTAATACATGTAAATCTGTGCCATAATTCAATAAAGATTTGTAATAATTTACTCACAACACACCACTGTTGACCTCATACCCCATACTGATATCATTAAACGTTTTAGTAATATCACTACATATCAGTATATTGTACCGATATCACTATGCATGTTACGCTGTTATTTCCACCAGTTAAGCTAACCTATCAATCATTAACTTTTGTCAGTTGATGCTAGATACGTATTTCTTAATGTACCACCGTCCATCAATCTGACATTTGCCAACTTGACAGTTTTTACCAGCCGACGATACCAACTTTTATCATAACGCTCAACCAAAATTAGAAACTGCGCATGTGCGAGCAGACAATTGCTAGCAGACATTTATAATGTTTTTTATGATAAATAGACAGTTATGTTAATTTGTTACGTACTGATTTTCAAACTAATTAATTCAGCATAATCCCCATGAAAATATTAGTGATATAAAAATGCATGGACAAGACGTGGTTTAACTATATGTTTATTCATATTTTGCAAGAAACGTTTATAGACGTTTCAAAAAAAAAATGTGCATAAAATATTACGTTTTTGCCTATCTGTATTATGCCCTTGTCTCTTTGACTAGTTTTTTTGACATGCAACTTGAATGTTTAAAATGGTTCTACTTTATTTAAATGGCTTAACTGATTTTTCATTAAAGGCTAACCTGATTATATTATACTGAACGCAGTCTGAATCATCGTTATTATTGACCGAACATTTTGAAAGCGATTATTAGATCTATGTATTGAGATAAACTATTTGAGCGTGCAAGTTACTTCATGTATGTGTTATTTATTCACTTGCATAGATAGGGTTTCTCGGAAATTATAATTGTTGATTGGTACACGAAACCAGATTGCTTGAAATTAGTGTGAAGGAAAATGCTTGATATTGATGAAGCCATACATGGCCTACAATCTTTCCTTGCATTTACCTGATGTATAGTTCGGTGTTTCATTACCAGATGCACTCGCGGACCACTCACTTTTTTTTCACAAAATTAAACTTACCCTATTTACAAATTATAGTACTGCAGTATTTATTGACAAAGCTTGTTGACATAACAGACACTACGTTTACATGCACCGTTTAAAGTATTTTGTCTCGAGTCAAAGTAGGCATGTAAACTACTTACTTAATGATTTATTCTAGCTGAACTACCTTGAATAAGCCCTCAGCAAGGGGGCTGTTTGAACCAAAGTAGTACTTTGGATTGATCCAAAATACCCATGTAAACCGCTCATGCATAGTTTAATGAAAT